>VUQG01003069.1:12503-38849 GCA_015106755.1 Etia nguti
ACCTTCTAGGTCTAACAAGTGAGGCTTTAAACATATCTTTTCATTCACCAGCAGGGGGCGAAAAGCAGGTCTATGAGAAAATGAGCTTCCTTGTCAGCTGATCTCTGAGCTCACTAAACACTTTCCTCGTGGATTTATGCTCTCAGTCGCTGTTTTCAGGTCTTATTAAATAAAACATTATTTGGATATTATGGTCACATTAGAGTAAAAAAAAACAAAAAACAAAACATGGGATGGAATTTGGAGTGAAGCAAAAGCTCTCCAGCATTTTCTGTGGAATTTATACTCCAAAAGCACTTGTTGCTATTAATCATGAACCTTTAGACATTAAAGAAACAAAACAAAAGAGTCAAGCACTGCAGTTCCTCTAGCCTCCACTAGAGGTTGCCTTGAAGAGTGAGCTCATTGGAGTTGGAGCCCTTTTTTAAGAATTTTTAACCCAATTACTCTGAGCTCCAATTTTGATGAGAGAAATTAGGATTTTACTTTAATGACTGATGGTTAGTTAGCAGTTGTGTATGTGTGTTGCTTTCACAGTCTATGCTAACCAGGCAAGCTACCATTAGCTGGTAACTCAGTGCTCAAATCTCTCATCCAAATATGGTTACTTCTGGGTCTTAAACTGCAACGTGGCAGTATGCAAAACACTAGCTTTACAGAAGTTGAGGCTTCAAAATGTTGAATCCAGAAACCAAAGGGTGGCAAAGTTCATCTTTTATATACAGTCTATATTCATGCTCCTAAAAAGTATGAAAACAGTGGCAATTTTTTTAAAAATATATCAGAATTAAGACTTTTTAATCAGATTCACATCACAATCCATTTCCCCTTTGGCCTCACTATTGCTTCCCTCCCTGCCTCCTCCCTCCCCTGCCTCCTTCCCTCCCTCCCTGCGATGAATGCTAACCAGTCGGAGAATGAGAGCAAGCCAAAAGCTGCAGTGTTGTTGTGATCCACTCAGGCAGATCAGCATTTGACTGAGAAGTTTTTAATAGCCCTCTGGAGTTGCTCCATAAATAGCTTGGCTCTGGCCACTATTTGTCCCTGTTTCCTTTCTTTTGAGAGGGAGACCATTGTGTGCCACGCCACCAAGCCAAAGCAATCATTTCCACTGCTTTGGGCAATCGGGGCGAGCGTGAACCCTCTTGATTTATCATCGAGTCTCTATTAAAATGAACGGGTCAGATTATGGCTCAGCATCTCCTAATCAAACTGTGTTCATTCGCCCATTATTCATCCGCTGTTAGAGCTGCAAACAAAAGCAAGATGTGCTCGTGTTTTCATCCAGAAGTGAGAGAGTCATTTCTTTATTTGGGAGCCGTGTTTCTCCACAGGCTCCAGACTTTAATCATGTCTTGCCTCTCTTTCACCTTGTTCCCCATCCAATAAACCCGTCCACTAGAAGTTATTGCCTTATTTGCACCAGAAAACAGCCGAGCTGGATTTGGGTTGATTGTCACATTTTTCTCAGTGAGGCTGGATCCAACTAGAACAACAACAACACTGGTCGATTGTTCAGGGTGGTTAGAAAAGTTCGTGCAGGTGACCTTATGCGGTCGTGTGAACAGTGCATATAAAATCTGTGCTGTTGTCATGTTCATTAGGTTGGCTGACATTCAAAGCAAGAAAATGGAGAAGCTTGTTGCACATGTTTGACCTTAGAAAGGCTTCCTGTTTAGAACTAAAAAGGTAGTTTTCAGTACATAAACTGAACCCATCATTAACTGATAATTATTTTTTTTTTTTTTTACCATATTAATGAAAGTTTTCAGCTAATTATGAAAACAATGATCATACACAGGACACAAACCACAGTTTTCTGGGTTAAAGTGCTGCCTCTGATAATAATGTTTCTACAGGCAGACCTGTCACTCTTTAAATCTGCTAACCCAAGTATTCATTGGTGATCTGTGAGTCTGAGTTGCATTTTTAACTATAAACTGTATATAAAAGATGGAGGTACCAAATGTGACACCCACTATTGGGTTTTGAAGTTTTAACTTTAGTTTTATTGACATGACTCCCTTTTTTGGCAACAGAACTGGCCATATTTGGAAGACAGTGGAATGTTAAAGTTATCAGCTAATGCTAGCTAGCCAGGTTCACACAGATTGTATCTGTTCCTGTAAAATCACTCAGATAACTGCTGATTAGTGCTCAGTGACATCCAAATAAAATGCTAGCTTAGACTGGACAGTCAGTAGAAGTAAGCATACAACTTATTAGATGCAAATTCTACACTACCCACACATACATATATACACCCCTACAGTTGTAATGAAGGAGCAAACATTTTGTGCTTTGACGAACAAGAATATAATTTAAACATGAATAAGAGTAGTGGATCGACAATAGAGCCCTGTAGAACACCATGACCTGTAAGAAAACACTCTGTGACGCTGCTTTCTGGTTTTTGTTACTTACAGTGATCTCTGATGGTTCAGATGTAAAATCTTTCAGGTGACACCTTTAGAGGATCATTATGCATGTGGAATCATGTTTCTTAACATAAACCCATCACGATTTTCACTGCTTTATTATATACATACAGGTTTTATGAAGAGAAAAATTATCTACAGATACCAAACTGCTTGTATCACGCTGTAAATGTTTATTTCTGCTATAAAGCTTTAACATGGGAGTGTGTGGGGACTGACTCACTGCTGGAGCCTCTAGTGGATGCTAGAGGAACTGCAGGTTTTGCTGGAGGCTTGGTTTAAACTGAGGTCTGAGACCTAATACTAATTAGTAAAATACTGACTGGGTTATGACCAGTGATCGGAATAACAGCGTTATAAGTAATGACGTTACTAACGCCGTTACCGTTACTAACAAGAAAATGCGGTGCGGACGCGTTACTATTTTTCAACACACAGACAGTTGAAGCTGTTTTATTTTTACCGGGAGCTAGGGGGTTAAAACAATCGAATGAGCGCTGCTGATTGGCTGAGGAAGAATACAGTAGTCGTGGTAAACCAATCACATGACCAATTTAAGATGACATAGCAACAAGATGCTATATACCAGTTTTTAAATTGTGTTGATAGGCCACGTAAAATCAGAGTCACGATAAAAAAAATATACCCGGTGTTTTTTCCTGAATACTATCGTCACGTTTACTAAGGACACCGCTAGCAACCACTCTCTGCTTACAACCAAAAAAAGAAAAAAACCCCACCCCTTTCTTATTGATGGAAAAATGTACCATGTCGACCAATCAAGAAATGATATGGCAACATGACATTTGGTTGTTTAGGAACGGGGGAAATTTTAGGAGTGATGGCGGTGAGAGAGTGAAAGAGAGAGAGGGATTTTTCAGATGTGAGCGATTTGTGACGTTTAGTGTGTTTGGAGTGTGTAGTTAATGTGTTGTCTTGTGTAGTTAGGGTGTAGTATAGTCGATAGTTTTGTTGTGTGTGTCAGAACAATGAGGCGACTGGTGAATGTCACAGTTGCTGCCAAAAAGCCACCAAAGGCAGACTGTAATGAAAACGCTGTCTCCAGGTGGAAAAACAGGAGGAGTGATACACCTCCTGTTGTCAGGCCTGCAGGTATCAGGCATGTGATGTTCTCCTTTATCTTATAGTGGACAGAAATTATTTTTTGGAGTGGCATAAATAATTTGTGTGACTTCTTATTTGATACAGAACACCTGATTGTTCTGTAAATAGTTTGAAATGGTTATAAAAAAGCCTTGGCTACATTTTTAGGTAAATAGCTGGATATAACTTTGTTGTTTGCAAAACTTGTGCATAGGTTTTTAAAATTTACAACTTATATTTGCATTTCAAGTTATGAAAATGATTGGTTGTGGTGGTTGTTACATTAAGAAATATAACTTTTTTCTACTCGGATTTTATGTTTTTTGTCTGATTTTAGATTAATTGTGTTAATACAGCATGACAAAATGAAAAAATAACTGTAAATTTAGACATGCGTGGTTGTGTTGAAAAGAATGATAGCAAACAAGGCAAGATAACAGTTTTTAAAGGTGAAATGTAGAGGTAAAATCAAAAGTAGTCAAAAATGGCCAACTATATCCTGGACCCTGGAGAGGGTTAAACATTTTTTTAAAGTAACGCAACAGTTACTTTTCCTAGTAATTAGTTACTTTTAGAATATTGTAACTCAGTTACTAATGCAGTTACTTTTTTGAATAAGTAACTAGTAACTATAACTAATTACTTTTTCAAAGTAACCTGCCCAACACTGGTTATGACATCATTAATGCTTCTTTTTGTGCTTTTTTTCTTCCTCACACTTCATTTGGAGAGACTGAACACGTCTTCACTCGCCATAAAGGTTTTGTTTATAAACTCAGACTCACTATAAAAGCTGCTCTTTCTGAGAATATCTGCAGATGAAAAAATGGGACCTTTTGGGACTTCTTTGAAGCAAACAAGGAGCTCAGCGTTAACAAAGTTCTGCACAAACAATTAAAAATATTATTTTTTCTTCCCCATGACTGAATCCACAGATTTCTCCGAGCGAGGTTTGATGGAGTTTTGGAGGTTTAAACTGTCAGTCCTGCTTCATCGTCTCAGGCTGGACATGAGTGTTTACACCATCAGCTGCAGCTGAATGGGCTGCAGGTTGTAGCACTACTGTGGCTGTAAACAGACCAGAGGAGTGGCGCCGTATTTACATGATGGCGGTATGTAGACGCCCAGAGCCTCTGACCTCACAGCACTGTGATGTCACACATCCCAGCTGTCCCTGCGTGAACTTCCTGTGAACTCCTGACAGTGACGGTGTACCTACTGATGAATCCCTCCTCCTCCTCCTGCACAGTCCTCTGGGTGGGTGGTCCCTGGTTTCACAGCCACAGGAGGAGGAGGAGGAGCAGCGGCCATTATTATGGACACAGAGGGGGGCTGAAGGCATTCATTAAGGAAATTAGCTCAACAAGGCAGCTTTATGTCCATCACCAACACGTAGCCTCTCTGCAGTGTCCGTACAGAGCGCTCAGCAGATGGCTGGAAAGCCTTTCTGATAGTGAAGCTCAGCTGACAGCAGAAAATAAGGCCGGAAACCTCCATCATCTTCAGGAGGGTCTGTGAGAATAGAATAGAATAGAATAGAATAATCCTTTAATCGTCCCACAAGGGGAAATTTGGGAAGGATTGAGAAGGATCTCTGCGTCTGCTTGAAAGCACATCCGGGCTAACATTTCTAGCTGCTAGACCAAAAAACTGATTCTGCTAACCTCTTTGACAAACTGCCAAAGGAAGATGATCCAAACTCTGCTTTTATGTAAATGTTTTATAGGAGTAAAATATTACTTTTGGGTCCACAGACCTCTCATCCTTTTTTTAGAAACATGCTTCTCACCAGGAAACAGACGGAGGCAAAAGCATGATTCCTGCATAATCACAGATCTGTATTTTACATAAGTCTTTTTTTTTCTTTGTGGGTTCAAATGTGTAAAGTAAGAGATTTATTTAACAAATCCAGGTGTTTAATTACCTCTGGCCCTGACAGGTAGGCCTGGCAAAACTGAAGCCATCAAATGACCTGATCATCTTGCAGCAGTGCTGACGCAGACCTCAGTCCTGACAGTCGCTCATGCTGTTCTGTGTTGAGTCGTTCCTGCACGCACTCAGAGACATTTCCTGTGATGCTCGGCGTGCTTTAACGAGAGCCGGTGCAGCTGTTAGAGGAGACGTTCCCGGGTTAGTGTGCGCTGTAAAGAATGTGATGAATTCACGGCGCTGTTACAGCAGTCAAATAAAAGCTTACTATGAAAACATGGTGTAAAACTGCCCGCTTTATTGGAACAAACGTTACCATTATGTTGTGGACAATATTACGGCGGCGCCGCCTGTGAAAAATGGCCGCGATGATGTGCAGACGGCCTGCGCCCCACCCGCTTTATTACCACAAACAGTGGTGGTTAATTGTGCGACTGTGTGCTCGCCGTCGCTGCTTTATGAAGAGAGCAGCTCGGCTTTGATTACACACGACACGTCTCAGTTCAGCAAACATCCACAAACCGGATGAGCTTCCTGTGGCACCTCCTGCTGCTAATCGCACACAATTATGTGACAGAACAAGAGCCAATCAGACAGCGTCCTGCAGGTTAAAGAGGTCAGCGAGAGAGAGTGTCACAGCTCCAAGTCAGTGATGCTGTAATTATGACCACAGAGCAGGTACTTGTTTGGCCCCGCCCACTGGCTGCTCACCTCTCGCTGTGTCGCTAACCAAATTAAAAGCTGTCCGAGGTCGCCGCAGATTTGATGGATAAATTCTATTCGTGTGAGCGCGGGCTGAATTCAATTCCAGCGTCATCAGCGTGATAAATAGGAGCCGCGGTTATTAAGGGCCCTTCAGTTACTGGGTCACTTAAAGTGAGTGACAGTGCCCTGAGAAATCGCTGCTTCATTTAATTGCATTAATTAAAGTGCTGATGTGTTTGTGCCTTTACGGGCGCCGCCGCTCGCCCGTATCGACGTGGCTGCCATGTTTGATGAATAACCCGCTTTAACATACATGTTTCAGAGGTCATGATAAGGGAGCGCATCATTCACCGCTCAAGCCGCCCTTCTCATAAACTCCAGATGTGGACCAATTGGACCCCTACGCCGCTCGAGGCCATTTCCAGCAGCAGACGTGCAGTGATTGGCTGTTAAACTGGTGAAACCACATCAAACATGATGTGATTAAATTCAAAGATGTGTGATTCCTTCTCCTCCTCCTGCTGGCAGCTGTTGATGTTTGCAGGTTTCCAAAATCACTCCAACGCTTGCATCAGTGCGAGCAACACGAGGAAGAACCTCACTTCCTGTTCCTTTAGAGAACGGTCCAACATCTCGAGTGTTAGAGAAGCAAACATCACTGCAGACATTGCCCATCAGTGGTTCCAGCTGTGGGCCCGGCTGAGAGCTTAGATCAGATCCTCCTCATGCAAACTGAACTGGTCTCACATCAGTCTGCTACCTCTGAGGAAGCATTCAGGACCTGTACTTCCTGTTCCCGCTCCCTTCAGTGTTTACAAATGCAGACAAATTTTAAAAACCTCCTCGGATGCATTCAAGATTTTATCTCATTAAATGCAGTTCTGGTTTTTCCCCCACAGGATGTTCATTTGCATCGCAGGCCTCAGAACATGATCGCCGTCCCACTTCTACAGAAATCGGAACGCTGCTGGTACCAAACGAAAGATGACATAAACATAGATTTTACAAAGAGCGGGCACGTTGAAGGCTGTCTTGATGTCGTCCAATCAGCTGTCACTGCCCCGTCCGGCAGGCCTGATGCAGGTGGAAGCTTTAAAACATCACGACTCCTGAGTCGATCCAACCAAAGCTCTGACTTTAAACACGAGAGGAAGCTGGCCTGCGTCCCCATCAGGAACACCTCCGAGTGCTCCTGCAGTGCGCCTCAGTGTTCGTGCCGGGCTGGAAGGCCGAGCGCCGCGGCACCTCGTTAAAATACCAGCCGGGGCCGTAGAGCACAGTTTGTGTTAGCTGATAAGCCTGAACGGGCTTTAATGGCTGCAGTTACCCGTCACACTAATATTATTGTTACACGCTGTGATGTGACAGGCGGCTCATGTCAGCTGGCAACTGTCCGCTCGACGGACGGGAGAATGACATCATCAACAGCAGAATGCATGAATTTAAATGCGGTAACACAGTTGTGCTTCATTTTCTCATATCAAAATGTGTTTTAATTGTAAAAAACAACAACAACAACACAGTTTTATAGTAACTATGTAAAGAAAAAACAGGAACTTTTGTGTCATTTCATTGCTTATATATTACTTCATTACTGTGGTGTGGTATGTGTAAGGAGAGCTCTTCATCAGCAAGAAAAGCTCTAAAAAAAAAAAAAACCTTTATGCCCTCCGAATCCTTCCAGATTACAGTGTTTGTTGGGCCAATTCTGGAACCTGGACCTTATGTTTCACACCAATGTATGTCAAAGAACTTTATTTTTTTTCTTTTTGTGTTTAAATGTTCACTTTTATTGCGTCTTCTTTTTTTTTTTCCTCTGTGAGTTGGGTCTCTGTCCCTCTTATAGCTTACTTCCTGTTTTATTTTGAAGGGTCAGCTTTTCTTTTAGTTTCTGTGTCTTTACTTCCTTCCTCTGTTCTTTTCCCACCCGGTCAGTGTCTGATTGGTTTCACCTGTTCCTCACGTGTCCTCAGTCTGTGTCAGGTCATTGGTGTGATCAGTAATTAAACTTCCTGTAAGTTTGGCCCGTGTTTCAGCTGAACCGAGTCATCACTGAGAGTCAGCGCATCTGCAGCCTTCATAATAAATATAATAATGAAAAGCTTTAGTGAGCAGCACATACAGCAGGTGAAGGACATCGTGCACAAATTAAATGTTTGGTTTACGTGGAGGCGTTAAAGCTGTGGGATACGATGATCAGGGTCAATGAAGTCCCATTTTCTACACAAACAGCAAAAATATGCAGATGAATGCAGATATGATAAAACCAGAGGAAACTACACGTGTCCGAGTGCGATTTACAGGAAAACACTGAAGCTAACGGAGAGCATGTCCCGCTGCACTAATTACACGTTCGGGCCATGAATTTCTAATCAGGCTGCGACTCGAGAGCAGGAATTCATTTTTCCAGCAGAAGTGTGTAAATACTCAGAGGACGACGATGATCTGCTCCTCAGAGGCCCGTGATTGAGAGAAAAAAGGGACCTGTTGAAAAAGAGGCCATTTCATTAAGTAGCTAACAAAATACAAATCTCAATAACTCGCGAAATAATTGTGCAACCCTCATTAGGCATTCCATCTGGGCAATTAGCTTCTTTTTAGCCACGGGGAGTTATAAATGAGTGGCCGGTAATTGAAGCTAGCAGGCAGCGAGAGGCCGAGATGAAGTGAATTACACGATGTCATTAAAATAAATACATCAAATAATTATAAGACGGAAAATAAATGGACTGAACGCGTGTAATTGTTCTTTCGGATTAGTTCCCGCGCCGAGACAGAGGCAGGATCATCTCACACTTTCACACCTCCTGATTGGTGACGCCGCAGGCGGCGCTCTGGCTCCTTGTTAAGGACCTGCCGCTCCTCACCACTCCGCTGCAGAGGACGAAGCTCATCTCTGGTTGCATGTGCTGAGGCCGCGGTGCTGTGCCGCCATTGTGCCGGCACGTCTTTGTCCTCTCTCGCTGATTACTTTCTTGATTTGCTTAAAAAAAAACTAAAAACATGGGGATTCCTTTCCTTCTTTACCTTGAACTCCGCAGAGGAGCCTGCGCTTGAAACATTTTCACTTGAATTGATGGTGACCTGATTTATGGGCCTTATTGCGCCGTATAATTAATTTTATGCATATGACTTCCTTTACAATTACCGCGCGGGGCGATTGGAGAAGTTCACTGCGTATATGAAGCCATCAATAACTGCAGATTCATCAGGGGCGGGCTGAACATCTGCAGCAGATTTCCTGAGAAAGGGCAAACGCTTCAGGATGACTGAGCGCCCTAGAACAGCCGGCAGAACAAACGTGAAGGACATTTACAGACTCTGAGCGCGCGCCGCTTGGCTTAAAACACCAAACATCTGAGATTTGGATTCATTTGCCTTCTATACACAGTTCGCTGTGACATTACATCATCAGCAGCTGTAAGACAGACCAGCATGCTGAAAACACCGCTACACCAAAGATGCTAATTTTAATTATCACTGATTTTATTTGGAAGGCCGAAGCTGCCAATTCTGCCAATTCAAAAAAAGGAAAGAAAAAAGGAAAATATATGATGTACTAATGGCACCATATACAAATAAATAAATAAATAGATAAAATAAAAAAGTTTAATTTCTGCTTTATCTTGTATGTTATCAGTATGTATACATTTATTCCCCTAATAATTTAACAATTCCATTTTTACTTTTTATTTCATCTGATTTTTAGTTGATGTCTTGTGTTTTTTGCTCATTGTTTTTTTGTTTGGTCACAAAATATTTAGGATTCACCTCAAATGCAAAATTAAAAAGTAGTTGTAATCATCAAGTAAAATGTCAGATTTCAAGGTAATTAAGACTCACTCAACCCCAGCCTGTTGAAATATTAAAAAACAACAACAACAAAACACCCCTCCCGACTCATTTGGATGCATTAAATGGTATTTAATATAATTTTTTGTAATATATTGGTTCATTTTTTAAGCCCTATGATTTTGCCACTTTTGGACCTCCTTAACGTTGACATAAAGAAATCTGGACTGGACTTGTGTATTTAACAATCTTCAAACATTCTTTTTTATTTATTGGGACTACATGAAGATGCACCACAGCGATTGTGAAACTCAAACGCACAAGGTTAGTTTACACCGGAATTAGTTTGATATCGAAGGTTTGTGGAAAACACAGCTCTCAGATTTTTGGAAGCTGTGGTCAGTGCTCCACTTGGAGGTTTTTTGCATTTAAGCCCCCGTACACTGTCACTGAGAAGATGTCATAAGTTCAATACAAATTCACATTTTACAGCCACAGTCTGAAGACTGAACCTGGTTCCTGTGAACTTCATTGTGATGAACCTATCAGACGTGTGACGTAGAGGATATTTCTGTTGATTCACAAGGTGCATTCTGGGTAAACATGAAATATCAAAGGTCTCATTTATGCCTACATTTAGAGACCAGGATCATCTTTCACAGTGTGACGCCATAAACATTCCACATGGTTTCATTAAATATATTAAAGTTATTGCAGGCGATGGATGTTTATCACCTGATTTCAATGATTAAAAGGTTGTAGTTTTAATTAGTGGGGAGTGAGTAACCTGGAGGGGAGACGAGCTCAGACTGCTGAGCGTCACAGCGACAGGTGAGGCTGATGTGTCTGAGCGTTTCCACTCAGGTGTCACTCAGGAGAAGCCTGGCTTGCAATTGGACATGAAGGCCGGCGGCTCAGGTCCAATCCTGAGACACGCTGAGTAAGAAGGTGATGAGCAGACAGATAGAGAGGTCAGGAATAATGAAGAGCGAGAGATCCACTCAGGTACAACACGAAGGAAAAATACATCAGCTCCAAGATTTCAGATCAAACACTTGATTATTGCTTTCATTTCTAAATATCTTATTATTATTATTTATTTATTTTTAGTTTATTTAGAGAAAAATCCCAAACCTGTGCTAACGTGCTTTTTGCGCGTTTCATGTCTGTGATACCGAAAACCCCCCATAAAAACACAGAGAGGAGGCTCATCCAGGACGCTCATTGGCCAACGAGCGACAGTGTTCTTCAGTGTCACAGCTGGATCCAGCCCTCACCTCTCAGCTCGAGCCTCCATAGCGGGATTTCATGGGTGAGGAGTTTGCTTGGCTATTTGTGTCCTGTTTCAGAGCTTTGAAGCTTTAAGTTTTGTACTTTGTTTTCAGTTTCATGGCAAAATGTGAAAGAGTTGCAGAAAACATCTGTGTGTTTACGTTCATGGACACTTTGTAAGCGGTTGGCTTTCATGTCCATGTCCAAATATCTTTTGTACTGCCTAAAGTAGAAATTATGCAGTTTGAGGTCAGCCAAATATAAAAATCAAACATCTCAGAGGTTGAAGGAAAATATGCTGTCCACATAAGGTGAGGATGAGGGTTTATGCTCCCAGGGCGCCGTCTTACAGGAGCACTGTGCTGCAGGAGGAGCAGCACAGCTCAGGTGTAGTTGCCGATCGAGGTATGAGCTGTGAAATGAGACCGCCGGGGAGCTAAAGGTCAGGAGGGAAAAAAGTTACCTTGAGTGCACAGAAAGGCGGCGGTAGTTGTCCCGGATTAATCTGGGAATCATTATCATGCGTCTGTATGTGAATAAATCCGAGGAAGAGATACATTTCTGGATTAATTCAGCAGCACTGAGGGCATCTGCTGCCTTTCCACATGAGAGAGAGACGGAGGCAGCAGGAAACACAGCATCCACGCACCAGCGGCCAAAAAGATTAGAATATATGTGTGCATTTATATTACCTCCTTTACTGTCAGCTAAATTATTCATGTCATCCAAGATCCATTCAGTCCCAGCGAGTTTCCTGCTGCAGGTCATTCTAATACAGAGCTCCTGTGCTCACATTAACACGTTCCTCTGCACAGTTTGTCATTGTTTCGCAGAAGCACAGGCTGATGTGCTGCTGAGTGGATAAGAGATTTCAATTATGTGGACTAAACATGATGATGTCAGGAGTCAGAGCAGGATTTACACTGCGTGGGGGAGCCGGAAACGTGCAGCCGAAGATAATCTGGGTTTATGTTGTTCGTGGAGGCCTTTTTCAATGGATTTAATGCTTTAATGCACATTTAAATGCACAAAGTTAAGGATGTGAAGGGGTGTATTTCAGTCAAAGTTCAAGCTGAAAAAGGATGACTAAAGCTGCAGTTCCTCTAACATCCAGCAGAGACTCCAGTAGTGAGTCAGTACCATAGGCTCCAATGTTAAAACTTTAACATGATGTGTTTTACACCCAAGCCAGAGTTTTTCTGGAAACAGTGCATCACAGAGTGTTTTCTTACAGGCTGTGGTGTTCCACAAGGCTCTATTATCGATCCTCTACTATTATTCACATTTAAATTACATTCTAGTTCTTCAAAGCCCAAAATGGTTCTCCCTTCATAAAAACTGTGTGGGGAGAGGATGTTTTTATAAGTCACCTGTTTATTGTATTAAGGCTTAAAGTTTGGATTATTTGGGGCGTGGCCTCTTTGACTGACAGGTGGATGTGGCACCGGTGGCTGTAGCTGCTAGCTATCTGCTAGTCTTGGACCTGTGGACTGTGTTTGTTCTGTTGGAGGCTTTTAGAGCATTTTTAATAATAAAGAAGTCTGAGCCTGGCACCCATGCAAGGTTACAAAAATTGAGGGGTGTACAACGGGCTGAAACGGCACCAAAGTGAGTCTTACTTTGTCTCACACAGTGTCACTTGCGAAGGCGAGATTGGCGTTAGGCTTTTTTAGACAGTAAAAAAAGTCACCTTTGTTCAGTGTTTAATGGGACTGAACAATATCAGACTGCAGAAATCTTGCAGCACTGAAGGAAATAAATTGTAGAAAATTGTATTGTCATCATAAAAAACTGAAAACCACCCTAAACAAAAATATGACAAAGGAGGTCTTATTTCAGAAAGATGATGCTAAACTACATCCTGTCTGTATTCCAGTAGAACGACTCTGCAGGAAAAGAGGGCGGGTCTTAAACTGACTGCCACCCACCAAAACATCTGAAACTTCATGATACAAAAATATGGCAATATGACTGTACTCAGTTAAATATGCTGTGTAAATGATGTTTGAATGTTTGCATGCTGCAGTTTCTTCAGAGCAGGAACAGGTCTGTCTCTCAGGGCGAGAGGAGGCTGGCCTCACGCTGACCCGCCATGTTTGTTGATGGCTGTGTGGTCAGAAGAAGACGTTCTGTCTGCCGATGGTGGCATGGACCAGAGGTGGCATTTCCTCTGGGGATATGATTTGATGCTGATCTGTGGACAGCAGAGCCTCACCTGGACATACGTGAAAGCTCTTGGACGCTCGGCTGAGCGTCGATGAAACGCTGCAGCCGCCACAGAAGAGTTTCTTGTGAGACAGGAACAGATGGCCCGAGCAAAACGGCTCATTTGGACCCCAACAAAGAGCCACCAATGATTTAATGATCATTTCTCATTCAGGCATTATTTCTATGGGCAGATAATCAACTGACACACAATCTTTCATTTGTAGCGAGGCTCGTGCGCAGGCAGAAGGTGCTCGTGGGAGCGTCTCCTCCTTCCCGCCGTGAACGATGATGCTGATTAGAAGCTGTTTTTATGACGCACCTCTTTCAATTAAAGGCCTCGTAATGAATGCGTCCCCTGACAGGTGTTTTTGTTGTCGCTGCTCTGATTTACATGGCAGACTAATTTGGTGGAGAGGCTGATATAAAGCAACCACCCACCTCCACCCCGCCTCCGTGTAAAGTCCTGCTCCGACCGTGTTCCCATGTAAACACACAACAACGCGCAGGTGATGCGGAGCCGGGCTAATGAGTTGTGCAGGTGAAGCTGCAGCGAGAGGCGCAGCAGACCTGAGGTGCAGGTTAATTAATGAAGTGGCGGGGGCTTCCTGGCGCCCCGGGCGGAGGGTCGCAGCACCGACAGATGCCCCATTACAATGTTAATGATCACAGGGCGCGGGTCACGTAATCATATTCAAAGCTTTTTTACAGATAACAATCAGGAGCGCACACGCCGCTGATGGCCTCGCTGATGAGGAGCCGCTTCAGAGCATATGTGGCCAACCCTGCCCATCCCCACCCGCCCTCTCCCACCTTCACCATCGCTGGCTGAAGGGCTGAGGTCCCGGAGGACCGATCAATGGGATCAGGGCCCGATAAGATCTGCTGGGCTCGGCTGGCGGCATGCGCCTCGCACTCTCAGCGGGGATCCATCAGCAGCTCTGCAGGTCCCCAACACCCCCAACACCTCCACCCACAGCTCACAGCGACGCTATTCCACATGTTAGAGCTCAAACTGAAGCATCAATACCTGCAGGATTAAAAACACTTTCAGGTAAAAACTTCTCCACCCTCAATAAACACGGAGCAGTGAAATAAATAAAATCGTTTATTTATTCAAATAATTCTGGCCATAAAAGTTTCATAACTTTGGAGAATGCGTGGAGCTTTTATTTGTTATTTTGTCATTTTTATATATTTTATGTTGGTGCTTCTTGGCATTATAAGTTAATTTATTGTAATCTGAATTTAACATATTAATTAAATTTGAGGATTATTGTTTATTTGTGTTAATTTGTTGTTTCAGTCAATATTATATACAATATATATTTACTATAACATTAATTTTATTGTTTTTTTTAATTTGCTGGTTTGAAAATTTAAACTGACCCCATGTTTTTATAACAGTGCATACAAAATATTTAATTGCATTCATTAATTTTTATTTTTATTATTTATTGTGTGTTATCCACTGATTTCATGTTTGTTGCATCCTTAAAGTTTTATTTATTTATTCATTTTAAATTATTTATTTATTGTATTTTAAATATTTAAAGAAAGAAGAAGAATAGACTAGAATAGAATAGAATAGAATAGAATAGAACCCTATTAATCCCCTGGGGACGTCCCCTCAGGGAAATTATGATTCCAGTTCACATTAAATACAAAAAAGAAAAAATACCAAGCAGAAACAAAAGATTAAGAACAAAAATATTAGCAGCAGTAAGAATTTAAGAGATGATCATTAAAGGAAGTGTAAAGATATCATAAAGATAATGAGCGAATGAATACATCTGTTATCTGCCTGCTCTGCTTTGTTTCAGCGACTCCTGACTGATCAGAGCCTCTCGTTTGCCGACATCATTTCTTCCTGTTTGTTTCTCTGTGTAAATTAATATGAATCCACCTCTTGGCCTCTGTGTTACTTCATAACGCACTGTTTGAATTAAAGCTCGAGCAGTGCTCGGAGCTTCAGCCACAGGTGCTCTGAGCGCTGCCTCCGGCCTCACAGCTTTCAGGACGCAGGAGCTGTGCTCCACCGCCGATGTCTGGAGGGTGTCTGCTGCTGAAGGTCCACATCTGTCACAGATGAGGGAGGATTCAGCCCTCCTCCCTCTGTAATCTGGGCCTACACTGGAGCCTTTTCACTGCTTCGAGGACGTTTCCATTAGTCGAATGCAGAAGTGAGGACCAGAGGAGGACGTCTTCCAACTGTAAAATAACTCATCTCGAGCACGCGGCTGCGTCAGAGGGGGTGGGGCGAGCATCGGCCTGTGATGTGGAAAAAATGAAGAGAGGCCAGGAGGCAAAGCGGGTGAAATTTATTTTTCAACCTCTGTCAGGAAGGTGCATTAATCTAAGAACGGGGTGCGAGTCCTCCGTCGGCGGCCACTCCCCTGCTCCCTCATCCCAAACATTAAATATCACCTGCCGTGATTAATCCCAACTTAATTAAATCCATCAGCCAGACAATGGCCAGCCAATGAGCTATGTAATCATTCACGTAGTAAATTAAAAGAAGGGAAGGCTCCTCGGCACGCTCCTCTGACAGAGATGGAGAGTGTGGAGCAGGAGGTCCCTGAAACTCAGCTGCAGGAGGAGCACGAGGAGAACGCACGTATCAATTACAGCCGCCGCCATTAGTCACAGAAAATTAATCGCCGACTGTTTTGATGATTGAGTCGTCGTTTTGGTCATTTTCTGCAGACAGTCAGACGCTAGTCGGTTTTCCTGCATCACGTGACGGGAAGGTGAAGATTTCCGGAGCTGTTTCAGCATGAGTCTGAAGGAGGATGTGCAGGACGATGAGCCGAGGACGGGTTGGTTTCAAAGGAGGCGTACACCGAAACCACGAAAGCTGAACTTCATGAAACTGAAAGAAGTCGCTTCAGTTTAGTTCAGATTTAATTAACTTTCTTTAAAACTGCTAAGCATCACGCCGAGGCTGCTCGAGGATTTGCTCTTTGGCTCTTTTGGGGTTGGAGGCCCGGAGCAGAACGACCTCCAGTTCTGCAGAAAGATTTGATGTGAGCGACATTCCTGCGACGTTCCTGCGGCATTCCTGCGTGGACAGAGGAGAAACTTTCTGCAGTGACTTTAATCATGAGATTATGGTTTGCCGCTTTCAGCCTATCAGATTTCAGGATTCAATGCTTTTCTTCATCATGTGACCTGCAGATCTTTGAGGTCTGTGGTTTGGACCTGAGCTTTGATATCACGCTGAGCTCAGTTTATTTGATAAAAATAAAAACTGCAGGGATGGGAAGCCTGGTCTTTGATCCGGGCTGTTCCCATAATGACCTGTGAAATTGTTGATGATCACGTCAGACTCTGAGAAACTACGAGGAGCATTTTTCAACATTTTTTCAAACAAACGATCAGCTGACGCATCGATCTGAATCCCCCATCTTTCCCCGTTCGTCCTGTGTATCTGCTTCATATTTGTTCACACGCTGCAGGTTGTGCCGCATCATCAAACACGTTCATAAAGTCATTTACAAATCAGGTTTCACCGATTCAAACTTCTAATTATAGAAATAACCACAAAACTGCTTTCAGTCCTCCTGAACCTCCACCAGCTCCAGGAGGATGCTAATGTGTTCTCAGCCCGGCCGAGAGATAAAACCTCTCTAGCGGGTCCTGGGTTTGACCCGAGCCTCATGTTGGCAGGACGGGCTTTGAGCCAGGCACACATGGACACCTGAACTCCCCGTTACAGCTCCAGCACTTGGATGTTCATCTCAAAAATCAGGGAAAATACAAATCCATCTGTAACCTGCTCAGGTTACCATGGCGACATACCCCACCATAATAATCCTGAAAACTCAGCTCAAATCCTGCCTCTGGTCCTCACAGAGGTGGAAATATAGGTACACGGTCTGTGATCTGAGGAGGTCACAGGAAGTGTGTAACACACACACACACACACACACACACACACACACAAGGGGTGTGTAATGGGCAAACAGCAGCCACAGCTGGGATGTTAATGCCAGCAAACAGGATTATCCTCAGAAAGGATTTCTCTGCTAAGCATTTCCTCTTAATTAGATTCCTCAATCTCAGGGATGAATTGCCTTTTAGCAGCGAGCGCTGCCACTCAGGGAGCTGTTAGCTCCTTATAACTGAATTAAATGCATAATTAGTGATACAATTACATTAGCACAGGGGCTTTTGTATTTGTGTGAGTGAAGGAGATGGAGGCGGAAGGTGGAGGGTGGGGAAAAGAGCTGACATGTGATCCATGAGGGAGAATGTGCAGCTCAGGAAGCTGCCAACAGGTGAAGCTGTGAGGAGACCACATGGTGCATGCTGACAGGTGTAACGGCCCACAGGATTCAACAGAACAAAAAATCTACGGTAACTGCTCCGAATTCAAACATCCAGGCTAAAACAAGAGAGCTGGAGATGACTGATGGGATCACAGGGTCAGCATCAAAACCTGTAGTTCCTGTAACATCCAGCAGAGGCAGCAGTGAGTCACTCCCCATAGACCACCATGTTAAAGCTTTACAGCAGAAATAAACACGTTTACAGCCTGATACACAAACTCAATATAAAAACTAAACTGCGATATAAAAGTGGTATAAGTACCACCTTTTTAAAGGTGGACAGAGTCGAGTCCGTGCCGACGAGCTCAGAGCGTATGTAAGTATGAAGCAGCAAGCTCCAAAAAGAAAAATTAATTTTTTTTTTAAATGGACTCTGATAAAGACGCTGCTTCTATTTACAGTCTATTCAGTTTATATCCATCTAAAACATCTGGATATTTGACACGATGTCAAATCAGAGTTTTTCTGGAAGCAGTAACCATCAGAGATCACTGTGAGTCACAAAAACCAGAATGGGGCATCACAGAGTGTTTTCTTACAGGTCGAGGTGATCCGCAGGGCTCTATCATCGATCCTCTACTTTTTCTCGTACTGAAATTATATTCTTGTTTGTCAAAGCCCAAAATGTTTCCTTCTTAATAACACCTGTATAGGGGGAGAATGTTTTTATAACTCACCTGTTTAAATTGTAAGGCTTAAAGTTTACATTATTAGGGGTGTGGCCTCTTTGACTGACAGGTGGGTGGTTACACAGGTGGCTGTAGCCGCTAGCTGTCTGCTAGCTCCACCTGAACTGGACCTCTGGACTGTGTTTGTGCTGTTGGAGCCTTTTGGAGCATTTTTAATGACATCATGTGACCAATACTATGGCTGCTGTGAGGTTACTGTACTAACAGAGTATCCAAGAGAAATTAGTGTTACTGAGCACTAATTACCAGGTATCTGTGTCTGTATGGATGCAGACTGATGTCTAAGTGCTCCCTCCCTCCAATTTAAATATGGTCATCTCTGGTGGCAACAAAAACATCTGCTTCACACTACAAAACCAACAGGTGATGTACGCCAGCCCTAGCATCTCTTTTCTTTTGCTGCTGTTTTGTGGTTAAAGCTTCAGAAACACCTGAAGACTGTCTGAAACAAGAGCTTAAAGCACATGGTTCATAAAATCTCACAATTCAGTAATGACTGACGTCCTGAAGGTCGATGACATCAGGAAGGACACTTTTAGGTGTTCTAGCAGAGAAACAAACATGGAGGCCAACCTGCACATGCTCTGTTTGTGCTGAAAAACAGGAAGAAAGAGCTTCTCCAGTGTGAGCTGCAGAGGGACCATGTGACCTCAGGTAGAGCTGCAGAAGTGACATCATCAACCAACAAGCACCAAAAAAAACCACAGTGATGAACTTTGAGCAGGTTTATAGACCAATGAAAGCACGTCATGATTTCCACCGCCTTCAAGCTCCGCCCCATTGTGCCTCATTGAGCAGTCCTCCTCAGATGATTACGATCTCTCTCACTGACTGAGCGACACACTACATGTGGTCAGGTCTTCAAGAGTATCCGTCCCTGGGGTCACAGCGAGACACAGATGGGTCGTCAGACCCCTCTCCACCTCCCACCACACGCCATCCAGTTTGTGAGCGATATATTCATTACCCATCAGCTCTTGATTAAAGATCGGGCGTCCATGACTGTCCCTGTGACATCTCCCTCCGTGGACGCTCCCCCTCCCCAGGCCCCACGCCGCCACGGTCATGTGACGGAGGTTATTAATGGCCGTGCTCTCTCCACCACTTGACATGTTGCTCCAGCTGTCAGTCTGCTGCCGCCGCCGTATGAGTCTCTGGCTGGGAGAGTGCCAGCGGCGGGCTGACCCATCCGTCACTGTCAGCGAGCGGCCGGTGATGAATGGTCCACGGATGCGCGGCGAGGATGGAGGGGCGAGGTGCAAGTGGGGCGTAAGCTCAGGCGCGTGCATTGCACAGGAGCTGTGATGATGAATTCAACAGGAATCTGAGGAGGAGCCTCAGGGGTTAATGTGAGCGCTACAGGAGCGGTCATGTGACACGCTGAGGCGGGAAATCACATTCATACACTTCTCATTTGTTTCCTTGGGTTTTATAAAGTTTCTGAGCGTGGTCACCGTGAAGGGCTCGGAGGAACCTGCAGGAGCGGGTTTCACCTCGAGGAAAAATATCCCAAACTTTCCCTGAAAAGTTGCTGAATAAATAAAACAGTCACCTCTGTGCAGCAATCGGCATGGAAAAGTGTTTCCCACTGAATCAGGCTGGATTTGTGGGCACAGAGAGGCAGAATGACTTTGGGCATAATCTGCTAACACAGCTACTTGGCAGAGAATAACTCATTGACTCATACTATTGTAGCAGACAGATTAAAACACAAAAATGTTCACAGAATATATTGCAGTCACCCAAGTAAAGCATGTCTGTGTAGCAAAAACCTCTTTAGCTTCATGGAGTCACACGTTTAAACTCAGAACAGCAGACTGTATATAAAAGATGGAGCCACATGCAGTGACATATTGCTTTTCAATTCAGTTTTATTTATATAATACCAAATCACAACAACAGCTGCCTCAAGGTGTTTTATACTGTAAGGTAAAGACCCTATAATAATACAACAGAGAAAACCCCAGCAATCAGATGACCCCCTATGAGCAAGACCTTTGGTGACAGTGGGAAGGAAAAACTCCCTTTTAAGAGGAAGAAGCCTCAAGCAGAACCAAGCAACAGTCCCAATATGATGTCATTCTACTCTCTTCCTTTTCTCTATGGAATCTGAACTCTGCTTTTACTTCAAAATGGTCCCTACAAGCCTGCAGTTCCTCTGACATCAAGCAGAATTTACAAAGAATATACTGTTTTTCCCCTCTGCTGATTTTTTTTTCATATAAATTTACACATTTATTCTAGATAATTCAGAATTTGTTATTTCACAGTATTATTTCAATATTTGAGTTTTTTTTCTTCTCTAAATTATGAGATTTACACCTGTACCTGTTATTAAAGTATTTAATATGAGAATTTTTTCCAGTCAATTTTTCTGATGTTATAATCCCTGAATTATTATATTTTCTGCATATATTTATGTGTTTTTTTCCTGAGAATTGTGTTTTTTAAAAACATTTTAAAATTTTTGATAAATTGAGATTTTTTCTGAAAGATTTATGATTTTATAATCTGTGAGACCTTGTGGGAAATTTCAGGTTTCAGCTTTTGAGTTTATGACTATAATTGAAAAAGATATTCAGAGGTTTTTCTTTTTTTACATAAATGTACATATTTGATATCAGAGGTTTTTTTTTTTTTAACCTTTATGACTTTATAATCCCTGAAATAATCCAGGTTTTCTCCATATAGTATATCTATTTACTTCTTTAAGGGAAATATTCAAGGTGGTGGTGGAGTTCTTGTAAAAATGTTCTAATTTAATCCCAGAATGTCTCTGATCTCTCCTCTGACGTCTGCAGCTGGATGAAACCATGAAGGACAGTAATGAAAGTGATTCTCCCTCAGTGTTGGGTCTGAACAGGCCGATGTGATCTCCTCTCTTTGAGCTGGAGCTTCGATGCTAGAGAAGCATTAATGTTTAATTGACTTTCACCTCTCCTTGTCCACTGAGCTGATGTATGTAAAGCAGGAGGCAACTGTGAAACTGTCCACAACAAACACATGTCTTTAAGAGCCGAGATGATCCTTTAATCCAATTCCACACGGCAATCAAAGATGCATGAATCAGGCCCATTATGAGCGGACCTATGGCTGCGCCGGGCCTCCTGCATGTCATTATTAGGGGGCTGTGCCTAACAAAGCTGCTTTTAATGAGATTCCACAAAGCTCCAAATCAGCCCCCCCCCTTGCTAATTCACTTAAAAATCATTCATTCCCAAATAGCGAGGAGCAAGGAGAACGTTTGTCCTCCCCACAACTTCAGCTTCAACCTTCACAGGCAGGAGGCCCCCGTCCCCGAGTAGGAATATCATTATCTATGTGTAGGGGGGTGATTAACTCTAATGTCCTCAGTGTCCCTAAATGCTGATTTGGCAGCGGGGGGGGGCTCCGGAGGATAACTCATCCCACGCAAAGCTAATAAAATCAGATAATGCACGGCTAATGCTAGCAGCCTCTATGAATAGGAAAATAAATATGATATTCAATTACGAGTTTATACACACACACACAGAGAATTCAATTTCTATCCATCTCTTCTACGAGGGTCGATCGGGCTGCCTTTTCTGAGCTAAACAGAGAAATGAGAATATAAAACAGCATCAGTCACACGGAGCGTCGTAATGCGGTGCGCTGTCAGCTGACGCACGCCGCCCGAGGTGTTCACACGCACATCCACATGCCTTAAATTACCTCGGAGCGACCGGCTGTCAGAGCCAGTCGATACATCTCCCTCAGGTGAGTGTTCCACCAAGAAGGATGAACATATTGTAGCTCATGTCTTTCTTGAGCCATCCGTTATGATTGGGAAATTACAAATTGGAAGTCGGAGAGCACAGAGAGCGAGCAGAGGCAGATCCATCAAAGTGAAGCGTTGCTGCGTTCGCTACAAATTATTTCACTTATCTAAGATGAAGTCCCGCAAACATTCATAAAGATTCACGTCTGTTTGCTGGATATTTCACATTTTCCACAAGTGTTTTCTTTCTAATGTTCCCGCCATTTATTGAACTGAAGTACCAACATGGCGAACATGTTCAATAAATCTAGTTTTTTTTCCAGATTCTTTGATCGTTCTCAGAATTTCTGTTTGATCGGCTCACGAGTCTTTTCTTAAAGGTGGCAGCGTTTAAATCATGGCACATTTACACAAACCCAGCCAAGACTCGCTCTTTGCAATCTGCACACACTCTCAGCCACTTTATCAGGTACACCTGTTTAACTGTAAATATGTAATCAGTCAATCACATGGCAGCAGCTCTGTGTGGCTGAGCGTGGCACGTTTCCTGATCTGCTGCGATTTTATCACCAACCATCTTTTGAGCTCACAGAGTAAAATCCAGCCAGCAGCAGCTCTGTGGGAGGAAATGCCCTGCTGAGGTCAGAGTTCAGAGGAGAAAGGACAGACTGCTGCAAGCTGATAGGAAGGTAGTCATTACATCCATACAGTCTACAGAAGACCATCTCTGAACAGGCTACAGCAGCAGAAGACCACACAGATGGCAGGATCAGAGTTTGGATAAACACGAAAGCACGGATCCATCCTGCCTGCGTCAGCAGTTCAGGCCACTGAGCATCTTTTAAACAGAAAAGGACGCCCAGCCCAGTAGGAACAAGGTGTGCCTAATAAAGTGTCCTGTTAGCGTATAATAAAAACTGAATAGACTGTAAATAGAAGCAGCGTCTTTATCAGAGTCCATTTGAATGAAAGTGTTTTGGAGCTTGGTGCCTGCTTCATACTGCTCTGAGCTCGTCGGCACTGACTCGACTCTGTTAATGTTTCACATCGGAGCTTTACTTTGGTTTGATTCCCTTCGTGCTCTGATGTGCTCTCCAGTGGAAAGGTTTAATATTAACAGGTTCTCATGACTAAGGCTAGACTGATGACTCGAGGTCAGAGGTCATGTTCGGGCTGCTGATGTTCCTGTTACTGTGTGGGACTCAGGAATGTGAGCAGACTGAAGTCTCTGAGCTCTGTGACAGCGACATGTTTATTATTATAAAGAACTTTTTTACTTCAGCTATAAGTTTGTGTGAACTCAGAATAAAAAAAAATGGCACAACTAGCACCTCATAACATGTTTTAAAGCAGTGAGTTTTGAAGTGAAGGTAACTTATTAATGTTATTAAGGTAGAAACTGAAGACAGGAAACTAGTAATAATCTGGTTGATTTGCATTTAAGTTCAGCTCAGTCCACAGAATGAAGGTTTGGAGTGGCCGAGTTCCCTAAACAGGAAAACCCTCAAGAGGCTCTGAATTCAAACAATTCTGCAAAGAGTGGGCCAAACATCCTCCACAGTGACATGAAAGACTTACTGAACTTTTCACAGACAGTTATTATGTTGGGGGCGGGTACTTTTGCACACAGGGCAGGTAGGTTTGGATAACTTTGTTCCCTTAATGAATCAAATCAGCACGTTGTATATGATCAGGTTGTCTTTGTCTGATAAAATTAGTTTAATGATCTGAAACATGGAGATAGTACAGATAGTTTTCACAGCGCTGCTTTCTCATATTTTCTGATTAAACATGATTAACCAATCAGATGTTTGCATCTCTGCCAGTTATCTTTCTGTCAGTTGTGTATTTGACTAGTTAACATGGCCACCTGAGCTGAGAAGCTCAGAGACGATTGGTTGAGGTGGATGAGGGTCAGGCTGCAGTGTATCAAGTGAACTCTCTGTGAGCGGCACATGCTGAGAGCTTCATGAAGCAACAGATGGGACTTCCTCCTCCTCACATCAGCCGGATTAGACCAACATCAGGTGTTTTGAAAGCTGCCGGACATCAAGGCGTTTGACTCAGACACACCCCTGCGGTCTGGGCGCGCTCAGTGGAAGAAAGGCGGCGAGAGGCTGCGGTGTCGCGGGGATCAGACCACCTGTCAGAGCCGGCCTGACGGGGTCCGTGGGCGGCATGGTTCTTAACTAAAGCGCTGACTTTCTTTAACTAAACTCTCCCATCTGTTGAGCGGCCATTGTCTGTTCAGTAATGCAGCTGCAGGGCTCCTCCTCCTCCTCTTATTCAAATACTGTTACTAACCACTGATTTATTCATTGGCTTTACAAAGTCCACTATCCCACCCCCTCATACACAGACACAAACACCCTCTCCCCCTCAAACGCCCCGCGACACTCCACAGTCGTCCTTTTACTGCCCGACACGTCTCATCCTGCCCTTTATTCCTGTCCACTCAGACCTCCCAGCATCCAGCTGTCACTCCAGACTCGCCTTCCTCGCTCTTCACTGCAAAACCCACACCCTCAGACCCTGGCCACAGCCTTGTGTCATAATCTCTTATCAATAATTCATTTGTTTCAGCAAGGAATCAGCTTTAAGAGCAAAAGAGAACCCCTGAGATCCTCAGTGGAGCAAAAAAAAAAAAAAAAAATCACATTTAAATAACGATTAAATATTTTAAAAATACATTTTTAACCTTAGGAGATGAACTGGTTTCATAACATAAAATCAATCTGAAAACTTTATGGTACCTCCATGTTTTCTTCTGCAAGAGAAAATTCACGATTTAAAGCTTTTTAAAAATTCAATTAGTGTCCGAAACACGTCCCCACTAAGCTGTGCAGGCTAATTTAGTCGCTTATTAGCAAATGCCAACCCAAACTTCACCGACTGCAGCATTGATGCACCCACACTTTTATTTTATCCGTCAGCTTATTAAACTCAGGGCAACATTGGAGAGAGCTCACTGTTCTACTGCAGGACTAACATGACATTCATGTTAATCCAGGACCACTGTTAACCTGTCCCGTGCATATCTTTGGACTGTGGGAGGAGGAGAACCCGGAGAGGACCCACGCAGAGAGGAAGAAGATAGATTTAGAGCCTTCTCGCTGTGAGGCTGAACTGAATCCAATCCAGGGACCAAAAATAAATCCAATAAAAATACCCGAATGAAATATTTACTTAATTTATTTTCACTGACAGTTGTTAATCACACTCACGTTAGTTTCTCCTTGCCCTGCTGTTAGTCTCACTTTGAGTGCACCTCCTCACACAGGGAAGAGCACAGACAGGAGGAGAGAAATAATATTAATCCGACATTCAGTTTCTTTGAGAGCGATAAAAGTTTACGCACACAGAACACGCTGACCAGCGTAACCTGCAGACCGCTCACCCTTCGCTGTTAGCTTCCTCCAGGCTGTAACTCAGACACCTGAGCTAGCTTTTTTGGCTCAGGTACGTGATGCCAGATAGAAACCGAATGTCAGATTGGTGCATCGAAGCCTAATAAAGCAGATCTGGTCCCTAAAATAAATAAATAATAATATCAACATACAGTCTAAAAATACAGGTCACGCATGGACATGAACCCAAGTCTCCTTGTTGAAACTCCTGTTTGTTGTACTGTACTCAGTATTTTTCAGTTATTTTTTCTGTTTTGATTCTTTTATTTTACATGTTTAAAAAATCTGCCCTTTGACCTCCTGTGGACTTCGTGTCTGTCTGAGGATGGGTCAGGTTAACCTCCTGATTAGGTCTTTACTCTGGAAGGCAGGACAGACATCTTGTCCCTCTGTGGGTGATCTGCTCCCTGCAGCCAGCCTCTTTGTGGCCGATTTCACGGCATATTCACCTCCATGTTAAGCCCTCAGAGAGCGTGAGGCTGACAGCCTGTCGTGGTCGGTATACTAGACAGATACCGCCACTTAACGCCGCCGACTGAGGGAAATATGGCCTTTTTTATGATGGAGGATTTAAGTGATGAGTGAGCGTCATCGCCCATGAAGCTGTCAGCTGAAAAGTGGCGACGGTCGAGGTCAGACCCGAAACCGTGGTGGGAATCAGCCGTCAGAGTGGGCGGGGGGGCGGGGGACAAAAAGCCCACCCAGTCTTTAGCTGGACTTTAATTTGAGGCTGAT
>VUQG01003071.1:0-14647 GCA_015106755.1 Etia nguti
TATCAGCCAGGTTACCTTTGAGCCCTCTAAAAAAAAAGAAAAAAAAAAAAAGAAAAAAAGACAATCTAAAATCAAATTAATAAACAATTAATGCGGTTTTTTTTTAAATCCCACTTCAACCACATCTTAATTTCTTAGTTTCAGATTTAACAGTTTTGGTTTACCGAGGCTAAATTTCTACTGTACACGCTTTTCTTTCACATCAAGAGCTCCGCTCACACGTCTTTGAACTGTCACAAGTTTAATGAGGTAAGTTAGGTCCTAAGGTTAAAAGCTGTTTAGAGGAAATACTGCTACACTTTAAATATCCTGCACCATTTCTAATCAACATCTTTCTATTTTTTTCTGGCCCCTTGATCTCTCAGCTGCACTTAAATTTACTTTAGCTATATATCCACAACAATCCGCTGTGTCTGGCCAATATGCTAATGGGGTTAAATTACCCAACAGCTGCATAGTAAATAATACAATTAAGTAAGCAGCCCAACTTATTTTAATAAATGCGTCTGACTTCCTCTGTTGTGCCGCAGGTGTCTGATTAGACGTTAGCCAGCCCGCACTTCCCCACAATCCTGCGAAAAGGTCTAATCAAGCAAATTAAGAGGAAAGCACCTGTTAAACACAGGTTCCGTCCTTCAAGTGTGTGCACGGAAACGGCAAAATGCTCGTATCATACCGTGTGTGTCTGTGTAAAGTCACTGAGCGTGCTTACTCTTGGCTACATTTGCAGCAACACTGTTTAAAAACCTTAAATAACGTTCAGTAAAACAAGACCGAAAAGCAGGGTGTGGTGAAACTTCGGCTCCGTGTGCAAATGTGTGCATACCGGTGTTAAATGAAGAGAAATTTGTAACTTGGATTTTCAGCCTTTTTTTTCTTTTTTTGGAGAGAGATTAAAAACATTCTCATAACAAGATTTCTCCAATTAAATCAGCAATAAAAAAGGAATTGGGTGGGGAAAAACATCCAGATATCCAAACTTACATCAATACAACGTACCCTAAATTCATTACAATTAAAAAAAAAAAAATTAATCTTGAGGTATAGCCTTCTCAAACCATTGATTTTAAAATTCTTGTGCAACATCAGACAAAAACCCTTTATCATGAATTCACCAACCAACACAGCCGACTGAAAAACCGCTGCCCTCGTCACTGGTGACCTGAAGCAATACTGTTTGTATGTAGTCAACAGCACCCCAGTTCTCTGACCAGTAACACTGGCATCTGAGGTAACGGATGAGACATCACTGTCAATACTTTCTCCAACATGGAGTTTCTCAAGAAGACGTGTTTGCCAGTCTTGTCTGCGGATCACTTTCCGTCCTTTACTTTCACATGTTAAGGAGTCTGTGCAGAGATCTCAGTCTTCTTGCAGTTTCCCCAATATGGGAAAGTTTATTTTTTCTTTCATCTCAGGCCGTTTGCTACGATGAGCAGCCTCCTTCTCTCGTTGATTGTGCGCCTGGATTATTCCAGGCCTTTGTTGTTGTTGGTTTTTTTTTTGATAACCCTGAGGAGAATTTCATCTCTTGTCCCTCCTTGGTGGGGTATCTTATCCTGGCCTAATTCTGGGTGTTCAGCTAAAACCTAAACCCGTGCCTTTAGGTCTCTGGGTGGCCCGGATGGGCTCGGTGATGCCTCTTCCCTCAGGCCCCAGGCCCATCCCTGGACTCCAACCCATGGTTTGCAGCATGCGGTTCCCCATGTTGGTTTCAGGGATCGGAGGTGCGTTCTCCCCGACCACTCCTGAAAACAAAGTTCATAGATTAAAGAAAGCTAATAATTTCTGTCTACACATCCTCACTCATACCATGTTAAACACTACATGCAAGCATCAGCTATAAAGGAGATCTTCAAAGCAGCTCAGAAAATGTACGCTTGAAATGAGTAAATAATAAAGTTAGTTTGACATCATGCCCCACAAACAGTTTAAATACAAAGCTAGAGACAGTTATAGTGCAGTAGACAACTTAACATTACAGGAAATTCAATCACAGGTAAGCAGTACATAAACTCTTCTGAGTACTTTCTCTCATTTGAAGATCGTGGCCATCTTCCGAGCAACAAATTTTTTCCTCCCCCAAATAAAGTAAGGTAGACTTGCCTTTTGTCCTTAGTGCCTTATTGCTATGTATTGCTATTGCTATGTCTGTGAATGCAGTTTACAGTGTAAGAAGTGCTTCAAGTGCTAGGTCAGAGTAAAGAACGGCTATTTAAAGGCTATTTATATAAATTTCAGTCCATTTAGCTGGGACTGTACTAGAAGGCTTTGGTTGCAACACGTAGCCTTGTTTGCCCATTTGCCCCACACTTGCCATTTAGTCTCACAAACCAGGACAGAGACTGTCTTGCTTCAAAGTAAAAGTATCCGCTCAGCAAGTAACTTGCAGACAAGCATGCAAACTAGTAGCGACCTGCTTGTGAGCAAAGCAATTGCAAGCAGGTTTACAGTGCAGCACCGTATAGGTCTTTACATCTACTTTCAACCTACTTACAGCCAGCAACCACTAGCCAACCTTTTTTTTTAACATTATAAACTTGATTTGTGGCAAAACATTTGATGTTTTCTCCACATTTTTAAGACAATAAAAACTGATATTTGGGGGGAAAAAATTACCTGCAGGTCCAGCAGTATTTTTTGGATTTACAATACATTAACCCTAAAACATAAAAATCCTTTTTCTTGTTTACAGATTTGACGTTCTGTCTGTCTATCTGGTGGTTCAGCTTTAGTATAAACGTAACCATGTAATTGACTTGGCCACATTTTCAATGGTGTAACAAATGCAACCAGTGAAGGGAAGATCATCCGTGTCTGTCTCAGACAGTGATCATTTTGTCCTCTCTCTTCCTGGAAGTTCCCAGTCCAGTCACAGAGTGCAACCTATTACCCTTTTTAATCCTCCTTTCATTTGTATGCAGGGCAGAGAAAAGCTGCAAGCTCATTTGCAGACATGACCGTCTGAGGGTTCGAGCACTCCAGGAAGGACATTTGGCCTCAGAGTACAAATATACGCCAAGTGAGTGTCAGATATGTACACAATACAACACTGAATATGCCACAATGACACTTTGCCACTGTCTACTGGGCTGCCAATGTTTTCCATGTGCTTGCAGGGTGTTGTCACCCTATTTTTAACAGATTTTATCCAACTTTTTAAGCAGGAAACCTGAAATAATGACCTCATAAATTAAGTTGAAATTAATGTTCGGTTACACTTTTTTTTTTGTCTGCCCAATTTCTCTAATGTGTGCTCAATTTCTTCTGTTTTTAAACACAAATGCTTACCTTTCTGTTGGGCCTGGGCATAAATTAAAAAAGCCTGCACCTGAGCCAAAACATGCATGACTCTTTAACCCACGACCGACAGCCAACTTAATCTCATAAAAGACTTCAGTACGCTAATGCGGATACAATGTCAGCGTTTAGGTATAAATTACAATCAAAAACAAGACATAGCTTCAGACTAAATACATTACAATGGGACTCGGGGCCAACATTAGCATTAACTCATCCTTCCTCCTCCAAAAGGATAAACTGGCCCAGAGGTAAGGAGTAGTTTTTTTTTGGAGGAGGTGGAGGGGCTGAGTGGCTAACGGCTAATCCAGTATCTCTGCTGTGGCAGCGTGATTTAGCCAGCTGACTCTTGTCCAGCAAAGCTTAGGAAGGAAAGGGCTTTATTAATGAGAGGAGATGGTGGAGGAGGGAGGATATGAAGGGAGAAAGATCCCCTTTCTCAAAAATATGCAGCTGAAGCCCCACATTTTAGTCTGTACAGCAGAAGGTTAGGAGGAAAGCTTGGACACATCCAGCTCAACGAGGAGGAGGAGGGGGAGAGGAGAACAAGCAAGAGCCAAAAATACAATAAAAGGAGCAGTTGGTATAAAGTGCCAGATGGTGTGCTGGGTGAAGCTAGGTGTCCATCCAATACCTGAGGGTGCAGTGGAACCAAGGGGGGCTGCTTTCCGCCTCCGCTTGATATCCCCCGTGCAGAGTGAGCCGAGGTGTCCGCTGGTCTGTCTGTAAAACCAGTCAAGACACGCAAAAATATGACAGCAGTCATTTGATCTTAAATAACAAGAAAAGTTCTCGTCCCTTTAAAAAAACAAAACAAAACAACAAAAAAAACAGCTTGGAGTTAAACTGTTCTCACCTGCTTGCTGTTTTTACTGAGCAGGTCCTCCGATGCCCTCTGTCTGAGAGTGGGTCCCAGTGCAACTGAAGGGGCAATGAGGGAGACACAAAAGAGCGAGTTACCCCTGGAATGAACTTTGTATTCTGCATTTTAAAGTAATTTTGGAGGCTTTTTTAGCCTTTTTTAGGACGGTGTAGAGAGGATAGGAAAGCTGGGGAGAAAGAACAAGTGAGGGAAGGACAGGCAGTGAATGGCCTCTGAGCAGATTCAAACCCTTTTATTCCACAATAAAAGGAATAAAAGGGAAAAAAAAAAAAAAGAGAGACAGCTCACCTGTCCATGTTCTCTCCTTGAGCCTGAGCTGAACCAAGGACTGTTGGAGATATAATGGTATCATTACACAGAAACTATTGCTCCTCGTCTACCACAGAAACTTTTACAGATCCCCCAAAGAAAACAAGATTATGGAGATCTTTCTCACATTTGGATTGCAAAAACAAACTCAGTTTGATACTTTTGATTACTTAACAAACAGAAAAAAGCTGAATAATGTCTCATCATGCTTCTCTGTTGTCAAATAAAATGCCTTTATGATGCACCAGTGCTGTGATACGTGTCATCAGTGCTTTCTATGCCAGTATAAAATCTTAAAAAACAAATTTTGATCATTTCCTGCAAGTTTTTAAGTTACTTTTATTAACTCTTCTACATCAATGCCACTTATAATGGAAAAGGTGACTTTATAGCTGTGAGAGCAGATGATGCAGAAAGAACTCACTCGTGGGTATCCTGAGTTTGTCTGCTCAATCTTTCGCTGAAGCCCTGACTGGAGGGTCCCTGCAGCCCTGCCTCAGGTACCTGATGGTTGCCATGAAGGCGGCTCAACCGGGCCTGGAAACCTGACAAACACCAGCCCAGGTTCATCATCATTTAATCTTATGATACGATCAGTGAAATCACTCAATCAGTTGGGTCAGGAACATTTCAAGGTAGCAAAACCCTGATACATCTTTTGAAAACCCAGCTTATATTTCAACAGGTTTGTAAACAGAGCATTATGCACTGGAAGCTGGGGTAATCTCAGAATGATGTACAGTGTTCAACAAATTTATTAGACCACCTGACAGTTAAATAGTCCTAATTCACACAAAATTACCAAAACGCTTCCTTTTTATGGCCTCCTTTGGAGCATTCACAGAAATGGAAGCACAATGGAATCTCCACCGTAGGTTCAATGCATCTAGCACTGAAACATTCTGCTGCTTTTCTTGGACATAAACACAACAATGCTGACCAAAGAGTTTAAACTTTAACTTTTCCACCCACAGTACCTTATTCCAGTCATCTGCAGTCCAGTGTTTGTGCTCTCTGGCAATTTTAAAGGCAGTCCTGGATGTTTGCATGTCTCAATAATGGCTTCTTAGCAGCCAACCTTCCCTTTAAGCCTCGTTTGCTCAGTCCTCTGCTTATGGTCATTCTGAAGACCTTCGCAGCAGCAGTGGTTTTCTTTCTGTCTTTAGTACTTAAAACTTTAAGGCACTGGACATCTGTTTTCTGCCTCTTCCTTGGCACATTTTCCAAGCATCGGTCTCGGCAATTGATCGGTCCACAGCATACATGACCACACTCTGAGAACACTTTAAGTCTTGCCCTGTTTTGTCTCAAAGCATACCCAGCATCAAGAAGTGCTTTAATGCAGACTCTTTCCTTTTCATCGAGTTCTCAACGATTTACCATTTTGAACAGGACTGAGGGATTTCAAACTGAATTCACTCATTTTTCTGTCTAGGAATTCAAGTTAATTCATTTGGCATCTTAATCAAAAATAATGGCTAAGAACAACAATTATATTTTAACAATCATTTTGATTAAACAGCTTGCACATACTGGTGGATAATCCATTGCAGAAACATAAAAAATAGTTTTGGTAATGACAGCACCGTTAATTTAGGGTGGCTGTGGCATAAACCTTAAGCGGGGTGGTGGTCTAACAAATCTGGGCTTTTGGGCACTGATGTGAAGGTCATTCTAAATTAGGCACCAGCACCACGTTGGTTGGAAAATAGGTAGGAGATAATATGTCACAACTAGCAAGGTGTGAGGGGGGGGCGGGGGGGCTAGAGAAACACTGGAGGACACGAGTTAAAAGCAGGTAGCGAAAGGCAGCTTCATGCAGCACAAGTCTGAAAATTTTTCTTTTCGGTGCTGAACGCTGCAGACAAAGCCTTTTTTAAGAGATGTTACTCTGTTATTCCATACATCAGTTTATTACTGTAATGCTGATATGTCAGTGTGAACTGTTTGCCTCCTAGTGGTCTGTAGTGAGACTGCAACAACTTTTCACTACAGCATCTTCACTTTGCCCCTCATACATATTATATTATGTAATACATATAAATACATGTAATAAGGCTACTCCTTCCATCACAGGAGATCATCGGTTTCTACCTAGTCCCCGTCCTCTCTCTGTCAAACCAACCACATTCATAAAACTCCTCTTTGCCCATCCTATTGCCTAGGAGCTTCATCTTCGCATCCTTTTCTCAATGGAGCACATTCCGGTTCTAATCCAGCTCAGAGAAATTCAGTACATGCTTGTTTCTCCCAGTGCAAATCTGAGCATCTTTAAATGAGCTAATGACTCCTTACATCCTTTTACATCCAAGCCTACAGTCTGTTCTTCACCCCTCTTTAGTGCCACCATTTGGATGGTTGACCAAAAAAATTGCCATTGTGTCCAACTTTCTAAGTGATTATAATGTGACTCTGAAAGCAAGCACATCCGCCTACCTCTCTGTGCACCAGGGCTCATGAGTGGGAAGGATCCAGTGAGAATGCTGTTAAAGACGGGGTCAGCTAGATCCAGCTCCTCTGACCCAGTCTCCCTCTCCCACCAGGGAACAACTCCTGCTATCCCACAAGCACCCCCGGGCCCCGGACCGGTGCCTGGCTCACCCTCGTAGAACCAGTCACTCTGCTCATCGTCACCTAAAAGGAGGATGAAAAATGGGACCTTACAGAAAAGCTGCTTAAACTTATATACAAAAATCAAATAAAAAGCAGTTTCACCATATTTCGAAATAACTGGGCAGGACTTAAGATATATATATATAATCAATAACGACAAAAGAGGAGTAGACAGTTTCTAAAAGCTAGCAAGATGTTTGAGAGAAGTGTTTTTATGTTGTTTTTACACCTGTGGTGTTTTTTCTGTTTAAACTGTACTCTGGTTTATTTTCCCCCTCAGTCCAGTTCACTTATGCAGGTGTTAACAGGGTAATCGCACTCAGGTACAGATCAAACAACCACACTGAAATCTTTTGGAGGAGGTGGTCTAGATCCGATTCCAAATGGACTCCGGAGGAGATTGTTTAGGTTGTGAATCCAATCTGAGTCAACTACCAGGTGCATGCTGCAAGTCTGAACTAAACATCTTCACATAGCCAGGAGTGCTTTGCATTCTGGGGTGCGGCAGAGTACAATAGTTATTCACAAACAGTCAGTGCGGGTTAGCAACTAGCTGTAAAATTAATGTAAATTCTCCATGTTTCACACTCAGCCAGAACACAGCACCTTCTTCCTGTATTTACTTTTGTTGCGCGCGCTCCAGACACAATAAGCGGACTAAATGTTCTTACGTGGTTTGTACTGATGCATTTTGGTTCACTTTGAGTTTTTTCTGTGTCAATAGAAACCAAACCACAGGAAAAAGCTACAAGTTACAAGTACAAACTCATCAACTGACTTGGACCAGAGTATACGAGCTATAGGTGTGAAAATGCCCTACAATTAGATTGTGTGCACTTCCTACAAAACACAACCCAACCCAACCACTGTGTGGAGATGCAGACCCTTACTCTTTCACAATATCCTCACTACTGTGTGCACTTCTATGCAACATGCCAGACAGTGTTAGACACATCTCAGTACATACCTTGCCTCCCCTCATCATTCGTATAGAGGCCTCCATCACTGCTGTTACTCACACTGCTGGTCTCACTGAGAGAAAAGGGTGGAAAAGGAAATTCAACCAAGTGTTTCTCCACTGCATGACTATATCACAAATCCACATATACACAGCTACATGCATTTACAAATAACATTAATGCTAATAAGTAATACCTTTGATACTTTGTGATAATATCTAACAGAGCAGTAACGTAAACTCCCCATGTTGGACTACTGCTGGCAACCTTAATCTTTCCTCTGCTCTGCAGCCTTGATGAGCTAAAAATATTCACTTCTTTTTGGTGATCTATGCACCAAACACATTTCAGACAACAAAGATATGAATTTTAGACAACCAGCCCCAAACGCTCCCTTACCTGCAGTACCACAAACTGACACTCAGACTCCATAAAAATCGCACACAGTAGCAAATACAGAGGGAGCTACAACATCTGCAATTACGAGGCATAAAAAGAAAGGCAAAACACTAACCACCTGTCACTCATGTCCTCATCCGAGCCCTTTTGCTCCTCCAGCTCCATCTTGTCTTTGGACCCGTCTGCTGGAGAACAGACGGGGTCTTCACTCTCCACCACAACCCCTTCATCTGCGGCTTCCACTCCCAGCCGGTGTGTTGCCAGTTTCCTCTTTTTTACCCTGTTTTTGTTTCCACTTGGCTCTACCAGTCCACCTCCGCAGAGCTCCATGGCACCTCTGCCCTCACTCGCACCCATTCTATGTGGTTTGCCACCAACACGGGCTTTGGGGACAGGCGGTGGCCCAAGCATAGTGGAGGTGGGAGGTTCTGGATCTACAGGTGGGTCCACAGCCATGCGTTTGACCTTACGTCGTCGCCTAAGGCTTCGAGTCCCCTCTGCTGAGCCCAGGACACCTAGGTCATCCGGCCAGAGCGGCCGTTTACTTCGCCCCACGTCGGCTGTGTAGGGGATTCGCCGTTTGGGGCCAAGTTGTTCATCTGAGTCACTGTTGTCACGGGCATGGCTATTGGCAGCAGAGACACCTCCTGTACTGGCACGGTAGTCCTGTAACAAATGACACTGTGGTGAATACCAGGCTGTGATGCTGATGCTAAATTAAGACACTTGCATCAACACGAGTATGTCAGCTAAGACAGAAGCAACAGCAGTGGGGCCGGATTTATGAAACACAGACACATTTGTACCCAAATAAAAATATTTGCTATTGTCTAAAACGCCACACTGTTTGAATGTGCTTTGGATTTTTTTCCCCCCACAGTTAAATTTTTTCTCCTCTTCCCAAAACAACTACAGCAAGCCAGACAACTACATCCTTAAATGTAGTAAAACTGGCTCAGGTGGTCTTAGTTAAGACCGTTGACACAGGGTTTCAAACAGATGTGTCTCGCACACAGTCCCTATTCAATTCACCCCATCTCACCTTATGTTCCTCCACACTGGACTCTGAACCCTCACTGAGGTGACCCGTCTCCCATGGTGGATGTGGGTTGTCTGAGCGTCGTTTCCTACCCCTCCGCTTCCGAGCCTGTCTCTTTAACAGACAGCCCACTGCTAGTGCATGGTCACCTCCATCACCAAAACCACCACGGGCAGCTTGCTCTGAGCTCTCCTCCAGCGCTGACACCAGGTCATGGACCAGCTCGTCCATCGTTCGGCGAAAGTGCCTGAGATGAAGCAAAAAGGAGGGTGGATACCACTTTATCTCACACCAGGAGTGGGCAATCAGATACCTAAAGCACTTACAAACACTAAAGATTTCGCGTGTGCACAAGTATTGGTATAAAGTATAAGTATGTAGCCATTATGTGTAGATTCCTATTGATGGGCAAACCACAAGGAAACTTAAGAGACGACTGCTGACTAGACAGATACAAATTGAAATGCTATCACGTCAGCTAGCTGTCGATAAGCCCAACTGACGGTGACAACTTTGGACATGGGAGTAACCTAGCTGTAAAATATCTGAGACTATAGCCTGGTGATTATTCACATTACATAACGTCCATATCTTCTCAGCAAGCAAAGCTAGGGCTAACACACGATAGGTGCACTGCTGAAAAACAGCATTAACAAACCTCAGGCGATGCTATTTAATAGCCCGCGACTGCGGTTGCAAGCTTCTCTAAATCGACCCTTGCTTTAGTTTGCACTTTAAGTTGTTAGCTTCGAGGGCTAACGTTTTCTTGCTACTTAGCCAAGCCCTTCCAAAACAAACGTTGAACTACAGAATTTAAAAGCTGACCACCTGCTGCTACATAACAGCGTTAACCTGTAATAACACTCACGGCAATAATTTATGCTTAGTTTAAACAAGCGCCGTCAAAAAGTAAACAACAAACACACCCTAAAATATTCAGAAGAGCTTAGCTGCTAGCCTGTTAGCGCAGCTAGCCTTCTCTCTGCCTCTAGCCGGCTGATTCACGAGAGTGGAGTGGACGTGAACAATATGTTACGTCTCCGCGGTTTCAAACACCACCTACCAGCCAGTTCCCGCTTTGCCGATGGTTTTTAGATTAGCTGCACGGAACATGAAAGCCACCAAGTGCCCGCTATCTTTAGCCAGAAACAACGGACAAACACTGACACGCCACTGAAACCATTCTGGCACAAAAGCTAACGATCAGCTAACTGGATCAATATGCGACAAGAGGAGGACACCGTGAAAGCAGCAGCAAGGTACTGTGTTGCCTTTGAGTGCTGCAGAAAATTTTACTACTAGCATTGCGATGGGAGAAGCGATCGCCAGAACATAATACTATTAAAGAGCCAAAACTGGATAAAATATATGTATGTATGTGGTTGGTAACAACATGTCGTATCTATAAATATTTGCTTACCATTAACTGTCATGTATGAAATGTAACAGCTCTACACAATAACTGATAAGCCGCTGTTGTGATGATGTATGTGAAGGCAACACCGAGCGCTTGACTTCCACGTGTAATTACCTGTATTGAACACTAGAGGGCGGTGTAGTACAAAAGTACATAAGTGGATCCTATGGTTGAACTGGGCTGGGCTATGAAATACACACCGATCAGCCATCAGCCAGCAAACATTAAATCTGGTGACATTTGAAATGAATACATTTCATCTCTTTAAAATTAAATGTGCTGCTGGGAATCCTTGGCATTCATGTGAATGTCACTTTGACACATAACACCTACCAAACAGTGTTTTAAACTAAGTAAACACCCTCCCATCCCGACCCTTTAGACTAACAAAGGTCATCAGTTCAAACACACTGTGTATAATAGTCTAATATTAATTACAGTAATCACTGGAAGAGTCGCTGGGTACTTGGGAGTCTTGGATTTCACCCAATGCAACAGGTGGTCTTGTCTCAATGTGATGCAACAACACTATATTGTCAACAAAGGATCAACACCCACAACAGGTGGCACAGTCTGAACTAATGAGACATTTACATATTAAAAGGCACTGTCAGGCATGTCTTATTAGGTAGATCTCTGTGCCGGTGAAGCTTATTGTGTCATAGACATTGTGCGATCATGTCTACAGGGAAGATGCCCAGTTCCACTAAAATGCTGTCAAACAGTCCTAGCAGGTGTCCCCCTCATCAAATGCCTAAGAAGTCAGAGGGTCTGGTGCATGATGACCACTCCAGACCCAGCTCAGGTTTCCAACCAGGGGGCCTAGGTAAATTTAGTAAGATGCTGTTCACTTGCACTCAACAGTCAGACACTTGACATGCGCGGAGAGAGTAAGGACACAAGTTCTTGAGCAGACCAGACTCATATCTACGGAGAGGTGGCAAAGACCAAACATCTGCCGCTGGGATTAAACACACTATGGAATCATGATATCAGCAGAGGATGGAGACGAGGTCGATGAGGCTGCTCAGAACTATGCCACTGACACCACCTGGAGCTGGGTAAAGTGATTTAAGAAAAAAAAAAAAATCATCTGCATGTGTGGAAAAAAACACAAAAGCATGAATAGCGCTTAAAGCAAGTTATACCCGTTTGTGTGTTTCAGCATTTGTCCAACGTGAACATGAATAAAGTAGTCATGACAACCTTTCAAAGTCATGCAGTAGGTTCTCTGAGGAGAAGCAGTGCAAGCAGGGTTGTATTTTTCCATAATCCACCGGTGTAAGACTAGACGTTACCACTGAAACTGAAGATGACGGGCTCAGACTCATTAGGTCAAGTAAAAGTTATGAGATACCCTATAGCAGTTGTTATCAACTATATTCACAAATGCATCCACAACACCAAAAGACAGCAGATGTTTTCCTTTTGGATCGTATTTGTTTGAAATCTTACAGTTAACTTAAAACTTAACTTTTTAAAAACAATCTGCAACCATAAGCCCTGGAAAAGCTCATGATTTTTCCTTTTAGCCTCTGAGTCAGAGTTTAGTCTTTTCAGCCTCTGTCTCGTGATCCTCAGGCCAGAATAGCCTCAGCCAATCAGAAACCTATATTATTTTAACAGCTGACTCAATTAAAATGACGTTTAACAAGAATTGCTAGTACCTGAGGCAAACTCTGTTGAGTAAGTCCAGTTTATGGTGGAGTCATTCATAAAAAAATGACTGTCAAGGACCTTTCACTGCATTTTCTGCATGTATTGAAGTGCATGACCAGATCCATGACAGGACAAGCAAACATTCTACCTGTAAATCAGTAATTCATGAGTAAACGTGGTTAAATGTAGCATGTTGTCGGCAGATTGGACAGTGTGCTATAACACCCTAACATTGTAAGTACAATATGCGATCACTGCCTAGGAGGGCAGTGAACTGACATCTCACAAGTCACCACTTCCTCTTGGCCTCACAGGGTGTGAGAAAACAAAAGCAAAAATGATTTCCCCTTAGCAGGGCTGTCCTAAAAGAACAAGAACAACTTACATGTTCACCAGTTGAGGTCTATTACAACAGTGTAAATGCACCAAGTAGAAAATTTGAAGCTGATGTTTTTCTTCAGCTGAGTTGTCACATGTCAGCTGGTTTCTTGTAGCCTGACACAGATCACGTCTCTGACCATTCATGTTGAAAATTACACTGCTATCATGTGCTTTTTTAAATGTGTACAACGCTGGCTGAGTTTGCCTGGCAAAACAACGTGTTCTTAGAAACATGTCGGCAGCTGTGTGGCTCATGTATCCTCAGAGCGCCCAGTGACGCCAGCGTTTGTCACTGACATAACGTGTGGCCGGCCTGTTTATGTAGGCACTCCGGGATAGGCTGACCGATGCTACAGGAATACACCGGTATGTGTAACATCAAGTGTTTAAAGGACAGTTAGGGTGTTTACTGCAGATATTCAAAATAGTTTATGTAAAAGAACATTGAAAGTGTTTTAGCGTTCAGTGTAACCTGTTTTACACTGATGAGTTGTTTTGACCACTTTTTTAGGTACACCTGCTTAAAAAACTTGTTGCTTAAATGTAATCACATGGCAGCAACTCAATGCATTTAGGCATGTAAACATGGTGAAGATCACCCACCAAAGTTCAAACTGAGCGTCTGATTTAGGCGCCAGACAGGCTGGTCTGAGCGTTTCAGAAACTGATGATCGACTGGGATTTGTCCATATAACCATTACTAGGGTTTACAGAGAATGGTCTGAAAGTGAACAAAGATCAAGCAAGACCAGTTCTCTGGGTGAAAGTGTCATATTGATGCCAGAGGTCTGAGGAGAATGGCCAGGCTGCTTTGAGCTGATAGGAAGGCAACTGTAACTGTACTAAGCACTCATTACAACCAAAGTGTGCAAAAGAGAATCTCTAAATGCCCAACACATCAAACCTTGATGGAGATGGGCTACAGCAGCAGAAGACCACACCAGGTGCTAGTCCTGCAGCTAAGAACAGGAAACTGAGGCTACTGAACTGTGTTTAAACACTGTGATGGCCAAACCCGTGGCCATACTCTAAAGGCGGTAACTCTTGTATTTTCATTTCTTTGTTTGAACACAATAACACCCTTTAGTTTCCAATAACTTTTTTGATTGGTTTGGATACATTTGTTCTATTTGTAAGCGCGCACATTTAGTTTACTTAGGTATGCATACCAGTTCATTACTTTGTTTGATTTATGACTAACCTTTGTTTCTTTTATTACTTACCTGCCATCATCCCTGGGAGTTGCCAGACAAAAGATGGTAGCCAGGGTTTGAAACCATTAAATGGAAAGAGGGATAATTGGACCGCACCACCACTTCCTGCTGAAGGGGAGAATGTGTGTTTTCTTTAATTAAGAACAAAAGTTGTACTTAATTAAATATTTGAGTTTAGGGTTTAATGTTTTTGATTTTCTTCTTTGGTGTTTAGTTTATTAACAAACCAGACTGTACTGCATTATTTGTTTACAATTGTGTTTTGTTTAGTTACCCCTCGTGTGTGACAATGGTCTGATCAGCCATTATATATACCCCTGTGTGTCAGTTCATATTTAGGTCAGTTATGTTTGTTTAGGCAGTCATTTGGGTTGTTAAGTTTGCAGTCTTTGCCTGAGTTGAGTTTTGTTTCTTTGACCTCTTTTATGAGCTCAACATTTATTACTTTTGTAAATATAATTTTGGGGTTAAATA
>VUQG01003073.1:0-14584 GCA_015106755.1 Etia nguti
GGATTGTGTTGAAGGCACTGGAAAAGTCAAGAAACAGGATCCTGACCGTGCCTTTTCCTTGTCCAGGTGTGAGTGGGCTCTATGTAGGAGGTACAGGATGGCATCAGGGGTAGGGGTACCCCTACCCCTACCGCTCTGATTCTAAAGTCTTTGTATGACTTCTTGTTTTCTGAGTCTGAAGTTTTGCACAAAATATATCTTGAAGAGTAAAGGCATTAGATTTATTAAATACTGGATCAAAAATATACATTCACCCACATAGAAATGAATCTGGTGTTGCTGAAATTAACAAAATATCATAACGTAGTTCCTCTTAACGGTCTGTGAAATATCCATGATTAACTACAGCTGGTAATTTATTTGTGCCAACATAAAAAGGGTTTCACAGCTCACACAGTAAAATGGGAACGTTTAAGGATCTCAGTGAAGATCTGAGAAAGAGGATCACAGATTTAGACGAGTTAGTAATGTCTCTTTCTGCATATTTCAAAATGATCTGTTCAAACAGCTGCACAAGATCCCCAAAAACCCTCAGTTATAAGGAAGTTGGTTTGGATGGTCAGAAACAATCCAGAAACCACAAAGGTACAGGCCTACATAAACTGAAAGCTGCTGGACATCGCTGTCTACTCTCAAGGGAGTTTTACATGGCTATGTAAGGAGAGGCTGCCGTCCAAGAAAGAAGAAGAAAGACCCGGCTTCAAAATGAACAACCCCAAGCTCAACTAATGCTCGTAGCTGACCACATGAACAAAGAAATAAAACCTCTGAAGGAAAGTTTTATGATCAGATGAGACCAAAATTAAGTTGTTTGGCCACAAGTATTGTCAGGTCAGCCTGGGGTTTTAGAAAATATTGGGACCTAGAGGAAAATAAATCAACATACGGACTGGAAAGCAAACCAAGTAGAACCAATCTGCAGTCTGATTTGCCAACCAGAGCGTTAAAAAGACCCACACAGCAGTCCAGAAGTTTTGAGGTATACACACAGAATGATGAAAATAAAAAAAGTCATTAACTGTATTTAAAGCACATTTGGGTCACTTTGTCACAAACTTTGTGTACAGGATATTACGGGGTTATGGTGAAGAGCGGTTAAACAGGACGGCGTAATTCAGCTTTTTCTCTGAATAATTCATAAACATTTGAGAAAATATTTTGTTAAAATAAAGTAAAAATGACACATTACTGTTTGATGTGCTCATAATTGGGGATTGGCTTTATTTACATTTATTGTAAAAAATTAAAAATTAAAAAAAAAGGTCAAATGAAGTGGTAAAGAACACTGAAGTTGGATGCTTCTGTCGGATATGTACATTTATTTGCATATAGATATTTTTGTAATTTTAAATCTGGTTTTTGATTTGAAGGTTTTTCATCTAAAGATCTAATGACCCAATCACTAGTGTTGAAAGAAAAGCTAGACAACTGAACTAATCGAATCAATTTAAAAAGGTAAATAAATTAAAATGTACATGGTTACTGAGTGGAATCTAGTAAAACCACTTTGGGTAAATGAGGAAACTGCACATATTTAGGTAACCTGACAAATAAATCTAGTGCAGTAAAGGCATCATAGTGCTGGGCTATAGAACCTGTGGGACTGGCATACGTGGATGTAGTAATTAAGGAAAACTACCTCCGAAGTCTTCAACATAACTTCAAATCATCAGCTTGACAGCTGAAGCTTGAACAGAGTGGGTGCTTCAAAAGGTCACTGACCCCAAACACACATTAAATGTGGTTGTGGAATAAGTAAAACAGCCAAAGTCCCGTCCTCAAACCTATTAAAAGTGTGTGGACTGTGCTTACAGTCATGTGAAAGACAAAGTATACCCTGATGCTTCCAAAGAAATTAAGAGGGTAAGCAGCAGCCAGATGTTTCTGATCAAATGCATGTGATAAATTGATCATCAGCAGGTGTGAGCGCCTCTATAAAAGCAGAAGTCTTGGCAGTTTGCTGGCCTGGAGCATTTAGGTATGTGTGAACAATTCCACGAGTGGATGTCCCAAGGTCAGACCACACAATGCTCAGAGAAATTATATTTAAAGAAACCACTTTAGAGCTATATCTCAGACTCTACAGACCTTAGTTGCCATGTTACATGTTAAAGTTCATGACAGCACAATTAGAAGAAGACTGAACAAGTATGGCTTGTTTGGAATGGTTCCCAGGAGAAAGCCTCTTCTCTCTAAAAAGAACAAGGCGGCATCACACAGAAAACGATTACTTCAAGTTATTGCTGCTAAAGGTGGTTCTAAAAGCTACTGAATGATGGGTTGTACTTGGTTTTTCACAGGACTCTGTGAAACTGTGCTTATAAGAGTATTCAAATATCAAACTGGAATAATATTAAGTGTCTTCCATGTATAATTGTGATTCTGTGTGTATTTGGGGAGGGGGCAATCTTTTTATTCCTAATTGTGGGTTTTGCCCAATCATTGAGCCACGAAAAAAGGAGGAGGTCAAAGAAATCATTGAAAGCCTGATATTGCCTTGGCATTCATTTGTATGACGACTGTAATTAAACTTTCGACTGCAATTGCAGTGCTGACTGTGACATGCTGTCCAGCCTGGAGCTTATCAAACTGACCTTGCATGCAGATGCCACCACTGTTCTGCTGCTGTCAGATGCAAGACAGAACATCTCAAAGCCGTGCCCGTACCTGGGGACAGGGGACAATCATACAGAGGTTAACCCATGAACAGCTGCTCTGACTGTACGGAAGGACAGATAGGATGTTACAGACAGACAGGGAAGGGATAAATGGTGAGGCAGAACAGAGGAAGTGCTCCCAGTGTGACAGTAAATTAAGTATTCTTTTATTCCAAAGTGTCACTCCAACAAGCTTCCAGGCTCGAGCCGTCGCCACTTGCTGACAGGTAAATAATTAGAGTGTGAAATTAAAATACTGATCTGTGATGACTAGTCCTTCTCCTGCTGACAGAGATGAACAATGATGATGCTCTAGCTAATCACTCACGGCCTAATTGCTTTTAGCTTGCCATCACCTGGTTGTTTTAAAATGCCAACAAGCTCAAACTGCAGTCTGCAACTCAGTGGAAAGAATTTCCTACCCCTACCAGCGAGCTTTCAAACACTGCAGCAATTTGGCCACAACAGGCAGAGGATTATTTATGCCACAAAAAATAATTTAGTCACTTACTCAATTTAATGTTTCTATTCTGCACTAAATGATTCAAGGGATGAAGCCAAATGAAGGTAGAAAAATGCTTTTCAACACACACACAGTGTTCACACCTCAAATAAATGGCTGTGTCGTATGTCATGTTTATGGTGGAATGACTGGTAAATGGATTTAACACTGGCCAAAGTGAGGCAATATATTCAATCTGGAGAAGTGGCTCATGGGAAGCCGAGTAGCTGGATTCTGACTAGCTGATGAATATGCTGCTGGAGTTGTGGGTGCTGAGCTGAGGGGGTAACAAAAAAGTCCATGTAGGGAAATCTATCATTTTCAGATAGAGTAGAAACTTTTCATGAAGACACAAGGAAACACTAGTGTGTTTATAGGAAACGAAAGAACAAGAACCACAAATATACCACTAAGTATGTCTGAGCTTTTCACTTACCTGCTGTAAGAATATGCAGAGTAACGGAAAACACATATAAGATTTAGATACTCACAGTTTCTGGACCTCAGGCCAAAGTGTGTTCTGGAGAAGATGATCCTCTGGTGGTGGCTCTGCGCACACGCACACACAATAAAAATAGTTTGCTGTTATTTGTAATGCCCTCAAATCTTAGTTGTTCAAAAATAATTACACAATCACTTTCCAGCTGAATAAACAAGGAATGACTATTCTAATCTGAATTTATGTGTATCTGGAATCCACACAAATTAAAGAGCAAAGAAAGACTTTAAAGGATTATAAGGGGGTTTAGGAAAGCCCTTTTAGAAACAACATCTCTGGTATTTGCAGAACATTATGTACCACACTCAGTAGCTACACTGGAACAAAGCTATATGTTAATAGCTGCTTTGATAGTTACAGGGATGTAAACGCACACGCTTCAGAGTTTAGTAGACTGAATAAGACGATTACTAGACTGTAGATTACAAACTGTGACTAAGCACAAATCATCATTTGCTTTCAGATCCTGATCGAACCCGTCTCCATGTCGGGGATAATTTATTAAAGGTAATTAATCAACTTACAGATGAGGTGCCGTGTGAATAAATGAGTGGCACTCTCTCAATTTGGAAATGCTTTTTGATTCTGTTGATGTCCGATGCTGCAGGTATGTAAGAAACTCAAAGATTTATAAACAGTGGAAATTAGAATAACAATTTTGTTATTCAATTTGTTAACACTTCACCAAAAATTCTGCTGAGTGTAAACACAAAAAAACCTGATTCTCAGATTTTATACTATTTGCAAAAAATAAAATTATATTATATTTTTACGAAATGTGAGATTGGAAACAGGTGTCGCCTGCTCTTGCCAAATTTTGTTTTCTTAACTTTACCAAACAGTGAACAGGCACCACTTTTAGACATTAGGTGGGCACACTTAAATGCTCTCAGAAAATTGGAATTTAGACTAAAACTAAGCTTTGGTCTAAATTCAACCTAGACTCAAGCTGTTCGATCTATGTTGAGCCTACATCTTAGCCAATGCAAGACGGTTACATTTAGGGCGTAGGGTTTCAGAAGGGTTTGTGGTTAGACTGTAACTATGACATACCACAGAAGTGTGTGTATATCCCCCTTCAAAAAAGCTCATGATACAGACTGAAAAGAAGAAACACTGAGAAAATGATAATCAGCTCAAGACACATTTCACATACGTTTACATTTAGTTGCATGAAATCCTCAGAAATAAAACCCATCACCTTCTCTCTAAAAGCAACACATTATTTTGAAATAACTTCCTGTTTCTTTCTACTGTGTGTTTCTTAACATTTGCTGGTGTCCTAGGGGGATTAAATTATGCCCAACTCTTTCCCTCACATCACTGGATCTGCACAAGTTCAGTTTCCCTTTCTGCTGCATGTAGTTGATAGCTGCACTTTTTGCGTTTTTGCTATCGGACATGGGCTTCCCATTTAGCCTGATTATTCATTTCTCTCCTTGCCCGCAGAACCCAATCAAACAAGTAAAAATGCATGGTTAACAGCGGTCTCCACACTTGGTTGCTCCCGACATAGCCCGGGGTCATCAATACTTAAACTTTGCAATCACATAAGCCCGCTTTCTAATTAGCATTGCAGATTAAGGAGTGGCTTCAATCAAGCTGATGACAGCCCTTGACACCCTCTAGCCCAGGGGTTTTAAAAGGCTGCACTGCTTTCTTTTCATTTGACTCTCATTCAATTCCCATCTGCCCGTTTCCTACAATTACCTTCTCTTTGGTTCCCCTATTTTACCTTTTCCTCTGTGACCGTTTTAAACCTTCTCTGTTTTTAAATGATCAGTTTTAAGAATTTTTTTTTCTGGTTCCTGTTTTAACATTTTATTAATTTATTTTCTTGTTGCTTCTACTCGCATCACTGGATCCAGCCGGGCCCTCTTTTTCCAAACACCTTTCTCCTGCTGTGATACTATCAGGCTTCAGCAGACCCCCCCACCCCCCAGAAAAAACACAGTGGACTCTATAAATAAAGCTCTAACTAACTGCATATCACCATCTCTTATAAGAGCAACCAGCAATAGGCATATCTCTCAAACTCTTAAATGACGAGTATGACTCAGGCTTTTAGACTCTAGAGGGAAACAGGTATGGCCTTTTGGCTTCAAAAGTATTTATCAGAGAGGTTTACCACATTTTAAGTGAGACTAGGTCATCTGTAAAAATACTTGAAAGTTTAGGTCATGCAGCTACCTGTCAGGTTGAGTGGGTGGAAGTAAGACTCCTGGTATTGGTCAGATACACTGTTGAACTGCTCCTCTTCCTCTTTGTTTTTCGGCACAAGGTCACCTGTAAATTAAAATTATACTATTACATTATGGAAATGGAATGAACAAAACCGCATATGAATAAGCTTTCTCAAACTACAGAGTGAAGCAAAATTGATTTTTGATGGAAATCATCAAACAAAACTGCGGTGTAATTGTCTATTTTACCCTGAAATACAGCCTTGTTGGACAGCCCGAGGGCAGGTGTGCTGGCTCCTTCTGGGAGGTTGGCAGAGTCCTGACATAGTTGAAACAAACACAGAAGGTATATTCATGTGTTAGAGACTGCAAAGGCTTTTTAAGGTGACTGAACAGTCCATTAAGTACTTTTCAGAGAATAAAGCTTTCGTAAGATCTAATTTTAAACATTTCCACCAATGGGAATAATATACCTTCAGAATAACATCAAATATTCTTTAGATACACATTTAGCTGAACACTTACACTGGATGTTAACAGAGTTTCTTTTGAGGTCCCAGATATATTAGCAAAGTTCTCCACAAAGTTACGAGGTGCTTGAAATACTCTCAGGACCTTCTCATCAGCTCCAGACACAAACTGAAATCTTCCGATCATGGCCAGACACTGCATGTCATATCCATGGATCTGCGGCCGAGAGATTTCATGCCACGTGACCTGCAGTGATGAAAGTCACAAAAAGATATGCTGAACATGTGGCTCTGTTCATTTGGTCGCGTTGGGCAGTGCCTCCCTTTTCGATAGATCTCTGATGTTTGGGGATTTATCTTCTTGGCCCAAAACCCGGGCCTTTGAAACGACGCCAAATACAACATTGATTCTCCCGTGCAAGTGAAACATTTCCAGCTTAAGATCCAAAGTGTTCTCACAGGGGACGATGGAAGGCTCCAATGTGATAACTAGACTTCATTTGGCACTAGCATCAGGTGGTATTGTGGCAATAATCCAAACTGGCATCTTGAATAATGTAGCGGAAGCAGGAAGCTTGACTACAAATGTTTCTACCCCAACTGAATGCTAAACTGGTATGTCTAACCCTGCATCTAAAAATGCTAGGTGGATAACCATATTGGCAATTTAGAAGTGTAGTCTTTTACTTTAATATATTACCCCACTGCAATATGGGTTTCAGTCCCAGCTGAGTCATCTTAGAATATATATAGTGTTGAAACTAAATTAGATATAGCCTAAAGACATTTTTACTAAACGGAAAGAATAATACATTAGAACCTGCCTATATGTCCCATAAGGGACAATGCAAACGGCCTGCGCCAAAAAAGAACAACATACTAAGTAACAACTGTTAAGACGAGACAAGACAAAGCAAATAATTTGAATGGCAATGATATTCATTATTCATTAAATACTAGTTTTAATATGCCGATGCCAAGTGCATGAAATATGGCTGATATACTAAATGATGAGAAAAATAAATGCAGTGTGGTCACAAATAGTCGGTTTTTAACTAAAATTTTGCTTCTTAATTAAATCTAAATTTACTGTAAGGAATATGAACTTTTGATGGGTATGTTTTATATTATCATTGTATTCCAAGCATTCACCATATAGAGTGAGTAAAGTATAATTAAACTGAAATATTACTGTACTGTTAATAACTGGGCACCTATTTCTTTAATCTTGCCACTGAATGAGGATAAATGTAGAAATCAGAGAACAGTTTTAGTTCATGACAATGTGAGATTTACCATGTATCCAAATCACTAGACCAGTCACACAGTCGTGGTCAGCAACTCCTGGTAACATCTAATCGCTGCCAGATACTGGATGAAATCAGCTTCAAAGAGGAGCATTCCTGTAGTTGCTTTGATGGCTAGCAGACTGATGCACTTGCCCCTTGTTTGCATGGAAGACTCCGGCTTGCGCACACTTGCCATTTTTTCTCTGAGCTGTAGTGAAACTTGAAAAAGTGTGCAGAGTGCACTCATTCCCCTAGCATTGCCGTATAAAGTACCATTCCCGGAAAAAAAAAAATCTCTCCCACTGGTCTCTAGGCCTGTGTGACTGGGGCCTAAGAAGCAGTAAGTCATTAATCATGTGGTTCAACACAAGTTAAGAACTTTGGGATAATCTTTAACAGAAATTTGACATTTGACAGACAAAAAAAAAAAATGCTGTGCATGTTGTGCATGTCTTGTTACATCTAAACTGGACTACTGCATTACACTGTATACTGCAGTTAGTCAATCATCTCTTGCCCCTTTTCAATTAGTCCAAAAATCAAAAACTGACTGGAACCAAGAAGAGAGACCACATTTCTTCAATGTTGGGAGCCTTGCACTGCCTCCTTGTGCATTACAGAGTTAAAAAGTGGTGCTGTTTGTGTTTAAAGCCTTAAATGGTCTTGCACCAGCATATGTGGTAGATACATAAGTGCACGAACTCCCTCAAGATCACGAAGGACTGCTTCTCAATGTCTCCTGATCATCCTGCAGTCTAAGCTTATTTCGAAAAGCTTTTGCCTTTGCCGTTGTTGCACTAAAGGTCTGTAATAAACCCCCAAATGACCTCACACAAGCATCAATTGACCATTTTTAAATCTAAGTAGAAGCCACACCTTTTCTGTCAAGCTTCCAAAAACTAATGATTTCTGGAACTGAGATTGAAGGATTGGCTGCTGTTGGATTATTTCAGGTAAACACTGAATGTGTGCATGTACGACACTGCATGGATTGTAGGGTTTATACTAAATGAAGCTTGAATTTTTGTTGAGGGGCGATGAAAAAATAAATAACTAATATACCTCAAACACATTTTCATGGTATCATATCTCTAAAGCCGTATAGTGAGACAGAAAGGTCATCGTGACTGCTGTTGTTATGATTTGTTTTTACCTTTTTGCTCTCTTGCGTCCTCCATGGAGTAAATAACCTGGCGGTCTGGTCAGAGCCCACACTGAGGATGAACTCACCCTCAGGATCCCAGCTCAGGTCTTGAACTGCATTAAAGTGACCTGATATCACAACTCCAGGTCTCCACTCTCCCTGGAAGAAGGGATCGTAACAGTTCAGCTACAACAATCCTGGATGACCACCACCTGGTGTCAGACACTAACAGCTATATCAGTGGTACATGCTCCTGTCTCAGAGGCAAATTTGTCTTCAAACACAAGCTCAGGTTGGTGCTGAACTGTAAATTTAAATTCCAACTGGGTATAATGTAAACCCAGTTGTCCCAGAATTAAATCATTGGGCCTTGAGACATGTATTCGATTTCAGGGGCAAGCAACAAAGACAAATGCTAAGCCAGTCATACTGAGTGGCAGGCAGGAAACCTGGTGTGACTAATTACACTCAAATACACTCTCACAGTGAAGCCGAGGGGAAATGCACAAACAGTGAATCTTATTTCAAATTGAACTGCCACTCTGCTTCAACATAAAAACAGTGTATACTTCAGGAAATTATGGAAAAAAAATGTTAACATGCAACTAAGTAAAGGACATTGATTTGAAAGTTTGGGTATAATCACCGCGTCCATGGCTCTCACCTCTTTGTTTAGGTCCTTGCACCAGAGATGTAGTGCACCGTGAAAAGCGTGAGCCAGAATCATGGAGCCGTCCGGACTCACCTGGCAGCCGTAGAAGCCTAAAGTGTTACCACCAACCTCCCCGACACGCACCTGGCGGGAAAGGAAGAAGAAAAAAAAAACAAAAAAAAAAAAACATTTCCTCAAACTTATTGGGATTTATTATTAAAAAAAAAAAAACTTTGGGAGGAACCTAGAAGTAATGCTAATGCTGTCACTAAAACTAGCTTCTTTTTATCTCAGTCTACTCACAAAAGTGAAGCTGTTCCTCTGTTTAGACTCGACTACTGTAATAGGCTTTATTCACGTGTCAATGCTTAGCCAACTGCAGCTGCTCCAAAACACTGCTGGTTATCAACTGGCACGTGCAATTGAGACCACACTTCTCTCCCACATTATCTCAGTGACCCTACACTGGTTGCCTGTGAGTTTTTCAAATAAAAGTCAAGATTTTATTATTCGCTTTTAAGACATTACATGGGTTCGAGCCTTCTTAGCTCTGTGATCTTTCAATATATCACTGAGATCTGCAAATGCTCCTAGCTGTCCAGAGGTCCAGATTAAAGCACAGAGAAGATCAGGCCTTTGCAGTTGCTCTACCCAGAAAAACTGGCTGCCAAACTGCCTGTTCACATCCGGACTCTTTTTTCCATTCTTTGGCTTTTAAATCAGAATGAGCCACAAGTCCTTTGTGTGTGAGGGTTGCTCACGTTATGTTTCCTTTCTTAAACTACGTTATTTTGTCCCATGTTTTTGTGTGATTTTATTATTTTAGATGTAGAGTTCTATATAAATAAACTATTACTGACATTAACGTGCATTAAGTGTCACATACAGAGAAATAGCAGAGTAAAGAAAGGATCCTACTGCATATAACAATCTCACATGCAGTAGTGCATAAGGCTCATGTTTCTCCTCTTGGTTCTACGTAAGCCTACATGCTGAGGTTTATGCAAAACAGGTTGAGGGAGGGAGAAGTTAGGATTGTCAAAGCTCTTCTCAGTCTCCCTCTAAGACTTATTAACTAACAGACTCCATAATGGTAGACGGAAGCAGAAAAGAAACGAAAAAAATAAAAACCTAACAAATTAAGCCGGCGAGCCAGATGAGAAATTATGTAAAATGGGACTTATTAGTCTCATTGAATAATAATAAGAAATTAAAAATTAAAATAATAAAAATTGAGTTGAATAAACTCTCTGCCCCCCCGCCAACAAATACATTTGCCTAATACATAATGAATGCAATTGCAGCCCAGCGTATCACATTAAACAAATAATGATGAAAAATGTTCAGGCTTAAAAACACAGAGAGATTTGCATAAATTGGATTTGGTTGAGAGCTCGTGACCCGTACATCATGCTATATAGAGACTAAACCCTCCATGTGGTGTGAGCTTGCAGTACAAAAGACATCCAATTTTAAAATTACCAGTAATCACGGCCAGAAAAATGATTGACTCCTTTAGGATTTTCATCACCTGTCCAATCATGTGGACCTTGCCTTTGTGCATACAGACAGTTTTGTATTGAATTTTGTGGATTCAATCGCTGCCTGTAACCGAAAGCCCATTTTGATTTAAGTGCAGTTACCAATTACCCAAACAAATGAAAATTCACTGTTTAAACCCCCTATGAGGTCATCCTAACTCACTTTAAGTTTCTTTAAAGTTTATATTAAGGCAAGAAGAGAAAAGAAATGAAATAGAATCAAGTTTGATGTAAGAAGTAAAAGGAGAACTGCAACAACAAAAAATTAATATTCCACGATTAATTGATGGCAGCAAGAATACAGACTATAAAGCTTTGCTTTAGTTCCAAAGATAAACTGCATTGGATTCTGGATTAATTCAACCATTCATTGAAATTAATACCCAAAGTAAAAATAGATTACATCCTAAAATAGTCGACAATATTAATATTGTGCTGTTGCTTATATAATCAGTACAATTCAATGTGGGATTATGCGACAGAAATAACTTAAAAACAATGTAGAAATTAATCAGAGTATTCAGGCCACAGGGAGCCATTTTAACCATGAGCTGTCAAGTGATGCAACTGGTTCGCACAAGAAAAGAAAACTACCTTCATCCTTCAACAGTGATAGGCAGCGCAACACACCAAGTCTGTACACTTCAAGGACACCGGGCATATTGCAGACCAGGTTAACTTCTCACTGCCATGAAGAATTTGAACAATTAAAAGCTTTATTGGGCCTTGAGGCCTTGGAGGCAAACTGGGCCCAAAGGGGAGATCTAGTCAAATCTATAGCAGTCAAACCAAACATCGAGTGCTACCACTGCTCCCTCAGCAGCACTGTGTTCTGTATCCAGGTATCTCTTCCATCATTAATTAGCCCATGCATTAAAATGATACATGTTCTGGCTATGAGGAAATTTGAGAATTGCTAAATTCACACTTTCTCCCCTATTGCACAGCTTGGTCAGTAACCTTTGTTTTTGTTTTTAAAAAAGGTAGTGAGTTTGTTTATCTTCACCAGTGACCTGAGGCAAACTGCAGAAGACACAGTGAACAATGTGTATCAAACAAAGACCTTAAGAGGCTACGCAAAAACACAGTATCAGCAGAACATACATAATTTAGCTACGTCAGTACTGTATGTGGACGTAAATTGACTCTCTCAATCATTCCATCTTCTCGCCTGCATATACTGGTCAACAGTGACCTTCAAAATAATGCCTGTATGCAGGCTGAAACACAGCGGAACTAATGACAGCGATAAAGGCATGCCTTTACTTTGAATGGCACGATCTTCCAGCCATCTAGAAAGAGAGAGTAAAAGAGAGGAAAGAGAGACAGCCTGGAAGAAACATAGATGGCGAGATTGAGAGAGAACGGGATGCAACATTAAGCAGATTGATTTTAAAATTCTGCACACAAGGGGCAGCCGTAAATCATGTAAAAACTCGCAGAGGCAAAAAGGCGTCATCTGTCTTGTTTACGAGAGCAGGAACAATATCGATGCGTGGTGTGCCTTATCGTGGACAGTGGGTAGTGGGAGTAATAGAACAAGGACAGTAAAAATGGGGAGGTATACATCATTCTCGGAGAGAGAAAGCTTAGCCATACTGAGAAATCCCATACAGCATGAAGCACAGGTTTTAAAACCCACAGTTTTTTTAAGCAACACTGAAAGATGGTGAGAATAGCTCTTCAGTTTTTCTGTCCTGTAGAAAATAAAATGTGAAAAATCTGTAAAATATAATTAAAGATATAGTGAAGCATTATTTTTCATGATGTATGTGTTAATGGACTTCTCTCAGTTATCTTGGCAGTCATCTAGCATAATCTAAAGTGTGGGAATATTTGTGCTTGCCTAAAGATTTGGAAAAGATCTGACAGAACAAGAATGAATCAATGACATATGCACTCGTCTATTTGTAACAGAAAAGGCCCGCCTATTTATTACAGTGCCCCTTAGTATAAAGTCTGCAGGGTGTTTAACTGAGTTCAGACTGTCACTGTGTGGGTTATTACTTGAAATATTTTTGGGGAATTCATTTTCAACTTGAAAATGGTTCATTAGGAAGTACAGATAAAAAATGTTTATGTGTAAAATAATATATTTTTTTAGTTTTTTGTGTTTATGATTTGGTTTTGTCTTTGTTAATTCTTTTTAAAAACACACCTTAGTACTTTTGCTTTAACGTTTGTGTACACATAATGTCCACAACAACCGAAACTGTCTTTAATTTTTAGAGAAAACTGTGATATATATCCCAGAGCCCAATGCACCTTCTTCAGGTTTTCAATTTTCAGTAACACAGTAGTGTGCAAAAGTCTTGGGCCGCCAATTGTTTCTTAATTTTGTTCGAGGATGATGGGAAATGGCTGCAGCGATGTAATGAAAAATACTGTATTTCCATGTATTTTTGTATGTAAGGAAAAAACTACCATTTTAACCACCTTTAAAATTAATATTTGGTTTGACCACCTTTATTCTTCAGCGCAGCCTTATCGTGTTGATTATGGATCATGCTGGTGAAATGCAGCCCCAAACCACGACAAAGCCTCCACTGGGTTTTACACATGGATGTAGATACTCACTATTGTACCTCCTTTCTAACGTCCTCCGTACATAAGGACAATGATTTGAGCTAAAAATGTCAAACTTGGATTCATCACTCCATGAGATATGTTGCCACCGATTTTCAGTCCAGTTCTTCTATAATTTGGCATACCTGAACCTTTTCTCCCCATTTCCCTTCCTTAATAATGGCTTCCTGACAGCCACCTTTCCACTGAGACCATTTCTGATGAGTCTTCAGTGAAGAGCGGATACAGAGATGATGCAGAAATTCCAGATGCATCTCTCAGGTCTTTGCTTTATTTCTTTCTTTGGTATTTTCCAACTAACGGAATGGCAGAAAATGTGCTTTATGTGTCGTTCATCTCTCGAATTAGGTGCCATTTTTTATGCCTGAATGATTCGTAGGGCAACATTAGGTAGCTTAACACACACAAAACAAAACAAACACACATTCCTATGAAAATGGTCATGTACAAGCCTCGAAGAACTATCGCTCAAGACCTCTTTAAAAACTTACAAGAAAGTCTGGGTCCTTGGAAAAAAAAATATAAAGAAATGACATGTGGTTCAAGATTTTTGCAACAAGAAAATAATAAAATTCTTATGTTTTGGATAACTGACACAGCTGATTTGCCGATTTTTTTTAAACTATAGACTCAGTTGATTTAAATCATTTCACTTAACATGAAATGAACTACGTGTACCGTCATCTATAAAACAGAACTCACTTTGGACTTTGTTGCTTTCTGTGATCTGCCATGCGACTAAGTGTAACCTGAGGAGGATACATACGCCGAGGTCTAAATAAAAGGTTCTCTCTCAGACACACACACACACACACACACACACAAACTGATGATCCCTCTAGGCGTTGTGGTGGCCCGCTGTGGTCAGTTGGAGATGTTAATTACCAGTGTGCCTCGTTAGTGAGATGTGCTTTACGCAGCGGTGGGCCCCAACCATCCCACTGCTAACCCTGCTCTCCATTAAATCTCACCAATTACTCTAATCAGCGTAAAGAAGTAGAGCGCTTCTTTGTAAAAAAAAAAAAAAAAACACCAAATAAAAAAAAAAAAGAAGAAAAAAA
>VUQG01003073.1:14604-34542 GCA_015106755.1 Etia nguti
CCAATTACTCTAATCAGCGTAAAGAAGTAGAGCGCTTCTTTGAAAAAAAAAAAAAAAAACAGCTAATTAAGACACACAGGGCTGGTCATTTAGTTCTGTGGAATCTCCCCCCCCCAAAAAAAATGCCACTCTCAAAAAGGAAAACCCTTGTGAGGGTAGAGAAAACACTCAAAAACTGCCAAATGCCTTTAATTCCAAAAATATATCATTATATAAATGGAGTTTAATTCAATTCAAGGTGTCATTGTTGTACCTGTGTGTTTCTGGTTAAGTGACAAAGCTTCTAAGGTTAAGTTTCCTCTGCAGGCAGGGAAAACTGTCAGTTCAAAGGGTTTGAATCTCAAAAAGAAATGGAGGGGAGAGGAAAGAGAGGAGGAGACTCATATGCTACGCACTCTTACATTCAGCAAAAAGGTTATTTCAGGTACGGAGGTTATTTCTTTATTTTTGGTATCAAGAGAAAAAGCTCTGGCTATGGAGGGAGATTGGCCGCACTAGACTTGACGCCCATCGCTGCTTTTTCTTTCCCCACTGACTGCCTTTGTCTAATCATATTGGTAAGAATTTGTGACATCAGTGCTCGCTTCGGGCCCTAATCATCGTCCCTTTGTCGGAGAAGAGATTCAAGACTTTTATAATTTTCTCCTTTCTGTGGTCTTTGTTGCTCGTCGCTCTGGATGTGGACGATGAGATCAAAGGTGCAAAAATGCAACTGATCAAGTGTGGAATCTTATTCATTACTGCAGAATGTGATCACAGCCGAGGTGCCTGCCATGACGATGTGTGTGTGTGAGAGCATTTTTGGTCCACCATTCAGGGATGCCACTGTGTCCGAGCATATCTTTGGCAGTAGTTTGTATCTGACTCCTATGCAGTAAGTGTCAGGTATGAAGGAAGGTACTCTGAGGTAGCCCTGAACCACATGAGAATAAGCTTGTATAAAAAAGAAAAAGCTGTGGGGCAGATGGGCAGAGAACTGTTTTTTCTTTGCCATCCACACTTGAGTTAAATTTAGTCTCATTCTAGCACAACAGCAGCTGTTTGGGCTCCAAAGACACGAGGTGGAGGGGGGAGAAAGAAAAGGAGGACAGAGATGATGTCAGAAGAGGATAGAAAGAGAAAGGGAGGACAACATTATGAAAGGTGGGTGTAAAGAGTCAAAAAGAAAGACAGATGATTTAAAAAAAAAAAAAAAAAAATTAGGAAAGTTGCTGCAGTCAGAGGCTATGGCACATCTTCCACCAGCAGCCTCTCCATCTCTTGTTGGATGTGTTAGGGAATGGGCTGTTAAAAAAAGGGGGTTCAGTGTGAGTAAGTAATAGAAGGGAAGATGGGGGGAGGACAACACCGGCTTTGCTAAACTCACTGGGCTGGGCTCAGCGCCTCTTCATCACTGTCTATCACTTCTATTTCTGACACTTCAATGTCAGGGAGAGTGGAAACTGACGCAAGGGCACTGACAGCAGGAGAAGGGATACTGTGGGCGGAGGGTGGAGGGGGGGTTCAGGCTCCAGATCATGTCACAAGCAACTGAAAGGAAAACTGGCCAAAATAGACTGACAAGGTGGGTGTGCGAGTCTCCATGGATGTGTGAACAAACCCTGTGCTGACTTATTGTATATGTGTGTAGGCTCTGTGGATCTGCATGCACAACACTGACCTTCTCTATCCACACTCCAGAACCCTCCTCAGGAGCCCAGAGGATCATGGTTTTGTCCATAGAGGCAGAGAGCAAACAGAGACGCTGTTGCAGCTCGCCACCTGCAGGAGGAGATAAAGAGATCTATTTTCAGGAAAGGCATGGAGATCAAAAAATTGTTTAATAGTTGATCATTAGGCAATGCTTCTCCACCTTTATGACTTGTAAGCTGAAGTACATACTACTCCCAACATCCTTTGTTCTCGGCTGCACAACAACAACAACGCTACAACAGTCAAATTTTCATAGCATGTTATTTTTAACTACTTATGTTAATAACCTCAATGACCTCCTTTTAGTGCAGCTTGGAAACTCAAGTAGCACTGATGAACATGTTATGCTCTTTTCAAACTGACTGCTCCCTATTTACAACAAACACCAAAAACAAAAACAGATCACAAACGATGGTGCTGTGGTTAAAAGCCCTCTGCTCCCCAAACACACAGATAGCTGCAGGCATGACTGTTTTCCATGCAAAGACCACGAAACTGCAGGGAGAGTGAAACTGTCATTTCATGAAGTGAAACTTTAGTTTGGACAAATGTTCTTGCATCATAATTATTGTAACTTATGTTGAATTATAAATTTAAAAAAAAAAAAAGATTGTTTGTATTGATGTATCTGAAGCAAAGATATATGTAAAGTGAATGTGATGTAATACGCTTTTAGGAGAACCAGAGTTTAAAGCGAGAATTTATCGCATCCATCGGTCATTGCTTTGAGGACTAATTAAGTCAATAACTTTTAACACTTCTATTTTTCTTTTCCTTTTAAAATGTCACAGTCTCTTGCTGGCTTTTGTAAGCCAAGACTGAAAGACAAAAGGGGAAAAACAATGCCTCTCAGCGTTGTGTCCAAGCCAATTCATTTACTTCCACCAGCTGTGGAAACTGATTAAGTGATTGAAATGTTTTCTTCTGAATCTAAAATAAATGTTCCGATTGTGTTTTTGACTAACATAACTAACAGATTGTAGCAATGACCTACTGGCAATTTTAAGCAAGTGCAGGCCCAAAAACGGGCGTCATAGCACCCAATTTCCTCCCAGGTTTTAATCAAGGTACCTTGATAGAAAGGAGGCTGCCAGTGAACCCCATACACCCAGTTCTCATGGCCTGCCAGCACCGTTTCAAGGGACACAGCAAACACTGAGGACTTATCTGTAGAAAGAACACAAATAGAGGCCAAATGAAGCCTAAAAACAGCTTAAAAAAACAACAACAAAAAACCCCCCACAGGAAATAGTGTCCGATTATGACAACAACTGCATGAAATTTGAAAAATTCCTCACACAAAAAACCCCAATTATGTATAAACATACATACAGGTCTGTAACCATCATGTGCCATTAAACCTTCAAAAAGCATCTCTCTTCATTTGGCTAATTAGCACCCCTTTTATAATCAAGCCTGGGTGGCCCACTCACCTCTCTCCTTCACTTCAAAAATGTCCTCTTTCATTTTGATGATGCTGTGACTGTCCTCTGCATGGGTGTCTGTGCCAGACTTGGCACACAGCCTCCACACTCTGATGAGAGAGTCCTGCGAACAGCTGGCTAATAACAGCTCCCCACCTGAATGAGTGAGAGTTAAAAACCCGAAAACCTTCACTTCTCAAAGTTATTTTGTGTTAAAATATTCTATTGCAGAATCTATCCTCGCTTTGCATCGTTTTATTTAATCAGATCACGTCCTTCAATGAAATGTGAGGTATTATGAAACATAGTGGTATTGTTTTGTTGTGAACAGAAGCAATGATAGTCCAAAAAACCATAAAGAGATCAGACACATTAAGTTTGATGGTTAGTATACTTAAAAGTGTTGAAAACCTAATGACTTCTTTTTACAGTTCTTTCCACGTGGAATAATTGTACATCTTCCGTGACTTTAAATAACAAGAACTGGGTGTACAAATTTAAAATTATTTGGGATTGGTGTCCACCAACCCGGCTTTTAAGTGTAGTCCACAAATTTTCAATATGGTTGTGGTCGGGGCTTTGACAAGTCTTTTCCAGAAGCTTTTCTAAACAGCTGCAGATTCCACGATCATCAGTTTAAAGAACCGTACAAGTTATCTGGGCATGTCAACACTTTGCCAAGGTCTGGAAGGAGACCCAAACTGTTACACTCAAATAAGAGGAAGCTGGTTAGGAGCAACCGATGAACCATCAAGGCTCAAGCCCTTCATGAACTGGAAACTGCTGTTTCTACTGTCCACAGTGAATAGAGTTTTATATCACCAAGGACTGAGAGGATGCCAACCAAGAAAGTAGCCCCTGCTCCAAAGTTAACACCTTCAAGCCTGACTAAAAGTTGCAGCTGCCCACATGGACAAGCAAAACGCCAAGTTTTACAGTCAGATAAGACAAAGACTGAGCTATTTGGCCACAACGACAAGAGCTATGTTTCCAGGCGTAAAGGTGAAAACAGTATGCCAACTCTCAAGCATGGTGGTGGGAGCATCATGCTCTGGAAGGAATGGAATGAGATGGAATAACAAAGTTGGAGGAATACCTTCAAATTCTTCAACTTCACCGCAAAACAACAACTAGATGGTTGAAATTTGGATATTTTGCTAAAAAGAGTGGCCAAATATCCAGTCAGAATTATGCCAGAAGCTTGTTGGTGGCTAAAAAAAAAAATATATAAAGTTATGCAGAGTTTTGGCTAATTTCACACAGACAGTCATTTGATTCGTCGTGAATTTAAAATCATTATTTATAGCACCTTTGAATAAAACTTCCACTGATGTCTAAGAGAAGTCTGCGTACTTCAGCACTTAGTTTCAAGCAGAGCTCATCGTGTTTAGAGTGGTAAAAGCCGAGCCAAGTGGGACAATTCAAAACTGAGCCTTAGTTTTCAGCCTTGTAATGAGCATTAAAGCCTCAGCTAGATGTTTAATTTCACTTTCATCACTTATCTGTTAGTTAGGAGAAGATTGCTCCTGAGTGTGATGTAGCCAGTCAGAACATAGGTATGCTGCCCAAAAAGGTGGCAAACAAAGCACATGCCACTAGTCCTGAGTGTCCCCGTCTCTCACATTGGTGCTTTAGTTTTAGTGCAGTAACCACCGTTCCATTTTTATCTCTGCCAAGATAAACAGATATAACAAAAAAAAAAAAAAAAAAGTCCTGTGTTGCTACCACCAAAGGCCTCCAGAATGCTGGGATAAGAAGGATGAAGCCATTATAGTTTGTCAATCATGGCATAATGACACTAATGATAACGACAGCCATGATTTGTTTTGCTACTCGCCTCAAACTCTGCCAAAATGACACGCAGTGGTGACTATTTCTTATGCAACAGTGTTTTTAAAACTTGATACAAGAACTGGGCATCAAAGTCTTTTTAACTTTGACTTTTAATTTATGATACTTTTACTATCTCAATCTTGTAGTTTCTGCACAGTCTCTGAAGAGGCCAACACAACCATGTTTTTTGACCACTTAATTTTTAGGAAAAATAGCAAACATTAAAAGCCTTTCAAGTGAGACTTCTTTTTACAAAGCTTTTAGTGCATGACAGATGTCAAGCTGATTTTAAAGTAGCATATAATTAAACCTAGTGAAAAAAGGAAAACAAAAAACAAACAAAAAAACAGATTAAAAGACAGAAATACAAAACTAGAAATCATGCTCTGAACCCCAATATTGAACAGCTATGATAAACTGCTCCTCTAGTGCTCCAATTTGCCATCTGTCGAGTCATAAAAGAACAGAATGATTTATTTAACTACCCTCGCAGCAGAGAGAGGGTTTTTGTCATTCCTGTGAGAATACTTCATATAAACAAACTTCATTCTGTCTCTTTTTTGGCTCGTAGCTTGGCAGCATGGAGTAGGTCATAGACTGTGAGTAGGAAGGAGACACTGGTGAAGAGGGTTGGTTAAGGAGATGAAATAGCTTTTACACAGTCAGAACAGTGCAGTAATGAAGTGCCCTTGAAGAGGGTTACACAATTAGTAGAGCCTGGATTGGATCCATGCATTACCGGGTGCTATCAAAATAGTCTGAATGCAGTGGATGGTGAGGCTGGACTTTAGCATGGAAAGATGGAAACCACGTGCATGGCTTTAGACATTTTCTGGGTCTGCGAGGAGAAAATTGCCTTTCCACTTGTTTGTTTTTCAATTTGCAAAGGTCAAAGACCACATGTCAGCCTTTCTTGTCAAATTGGTTAAAGGCTAGGACAGGAAATCTACTCCCACCTCTCAGCATTTACTCAGCGACATGTTATCTAACTCTTTCAAAGCCCAGAAACTGCATTATCCCGCTTTGCAGGCTTTCTTAAGATCGACTACAGATAAGTGAGAAATCAAGCACATGCTGGAAGACAAAACACTACCATATCAGAAAAAAGAAAATAAGATACATTTTAAAGGGACACCAGATCACAAAGCTATCAAGTCATTTTTAAGCCACGTATTAACTATGTTCTGTGACCATAACAGGTCCCTTTTTAGTAAGCTTAGTACATTTATTACCCACAGAACTCTGTAATTGACCAGTAAAAAACTATATTTTATTAAATTTTTAATAACTAAAAATGAAAAAATAATGGTTGTTACTGGTTAAATAAAGAGTTCATCTTGGATATTCAGTAGTTGCCACCTAAAATAGATCCTGTGATCAAATCTCTCAAAACAGGACTGGTTTAAGAAGACGCTGAAGATTGCCGGGCTGAATGTCGATTCAGCATGACTGTGTCTTTGTGCAAAACCTTTTAGTCAGCCCTCAGATCTTTACATTTTGCTGCTAAGGAGAAAGACTTCCAGTTGTTTAAAGCGGTCTTTAGCAATAGTTTTCCAGGTTTTCAAAGTTATTCCTTGGCAAACATCCAAAGAAGAGCTTTAGATGTCCTTCAAGAAGGTTTTTGAAATATTTCTGAAACTAAATAAAGAAATTACAAGAGAGCTTGAAAGAGTTCAGCCTGTGTTGAAAAATAAAGGTGGCCATACCAAAGACCGACTTTTGTTGCCTTATATACTGTATTCACGTGTATAATTGCAGAAGTTTAAAATCAATTGTTGCACCTATTATAACTATTATAATAAAATGAAGTGAGATATCGCTCCAGACTTATGCACAGTACTGCATTTTGATTTTTAATTAAATGTGTCACACGTACACTCTACTAGGATAGTAACCTGCTTATACAGCTGATACAAAGAGTCTACAAACATTACCACTCACCTGTAGATACCCACTCCACTCCACGAACCCAGTCTTCATGTCCTTGCAGAGACATGGCTCTCTGCAGCTATTGTAGAGGAATTAAAAAGGGTCAGACACTGCCCTCTAACTGTGGAAATTCAAATGAAACCATACACACAAAGTACATAAAAGAGCACTTCCTGAAAGAAATATCAACCTGAGCTTACCTGCCCATTGGCCTGCACATACAGATGCACCCGAGAGTCATCACCCCCGCAGGCCAATATGGGAACTGTGAGAAAAAGTTTTCACACAGTCACAAAAGCACGCACATACACATACACACACTCACACTCTCGCTCTCACAGCAGGCTTCATGCATTTACATCCCCATCTAGGTTTTATAAACAGAAGCGGAATGGAAAGGAAGCAGCACAGCATGAAACAGACAGAAAAGCGTGTAAAATAGCGAGGCAAAATGACACGAGACACTTCAAACGGAGAGAGTTTTGAATATTTGAATATGACGTTCAGTTACAGGCACTAAAGCAGTCGTGTAAATTGAGATGGATGACAAGAGAGGAAAAAAGAATGTGTGTGTGAGTGTATGTGTGTCTCATAACTTAAGAGATGTCTATGGATGAACGGCTTAGGCTTACCTCTGCTGCCTGGCAACAGTACCAGAGAGACATCCATCATGAAACCACTGCCAAAGGACAAGTTATGGAGGCACTCAGCTGAGGAACGGAAACATATATGAAATTAAACTTTAAACACGATGTAAAATTAGGAAACAATTTAAGATAATACAGATGACATTACACATGTGGACACAGAGTTTCCCCCTCCCCGTCTGCCCACGTTGATGAAGAAAGTACATTTTGAGCCAGTGCTCTTCAAACAGCACTGATCTGAAATAGACTGTATTTTTAACTGGGAATATAACCCAAGGTGATGCCTAGTCCACAAAAATGCACGCTTGATCTCGACAACTGTCAGGCTTCATTAATGTTTTTCTGTACTGAGAACTGGACGAGAACTCTCAGCAAAGAGGAGACGTTACGGGGGACAGCTAGAAACAAGGAAAGGAGCATGGATGGCAGATGGGAACACGAAAGATGCTCACATTTGAAAAGTAATGTAAATAAATAAAAATAAATAAATTATTAAGGAAAAGACGTTACCAGGGATAATTATACAGCTTGTTTGATATGGGGAATAATAATTTAAATCTAAAATCTGGCCTTTTTTTAAAATCACCAACAAGTTGTTTTACCTACATTTATACACATACACGTTACCTTTTAGAAGAACACAATCAGATAATGAAGCTTTTAGATGTTCAAGGGGAATTTATGATACTAGTTAGGAAAGTCTGAGGCTCATTCAGTTTGCAAGGTGATCAGTACCTGCAACCAATTAGTGTGCACATGGTGACTAGTTTTAAGATTTAGATCAGAGAGAAGAGTGAGTTAGTTTGGAAGCTTTGAGGGTAAAGCTTTAAAAATAAATACATCTCATTCTTTTTAAATGTAAGTAAGTCCACTGAACCATGGAACGAGTCTATTATGAGTGCTGTGGCATGCATGACAAGCCTAAATAGTTTTGCAGCACAGCGCTGATCATGTTACAAACATTGCCATGCTATCTGAAAGCTGGACAGTTAATCAGAAACAGTATGATAAACTCAAATAATTAAAACTTTATATGTCAGTTAATATGAAATTGTGTTTCTCAGTTGATATATAAAGGGGGAAAATAATCCTGCAGCTCTCTAGCTTGGGGCTGTGGACCCCCTACATTTCTAGGTCATGTAATTTAGTTAATATCTTGTGAAATCTTAAAGGACAGAAAAATATTTTGTTCTTTTAAAGCTCTTCACAAATTATTGCTTTTTCTTCTTGGTAAACTCTATGCAGTGCTACCACTTTAAGGCTCTCTGTTGAAACACATCAAACAATATGTGAAGAGAAATATAGATCTTTAAAGTAACCAAGTCTCATAAGAAGAAGACATAACTTGTGTAAACTGACTAATCATACTCCTATCCAGCTCCCATATTTTTTCAGACTGAACTGCAGTAGCTTTGCATGATTCATCATTCAAAAAGATTTTTATTTAGCTTAGCTCCAGGTGCAGCCCCTCAGCTCATCCACTGTATGAAATAAGATCTTCTAGCTTCTCTGCTTTTAATTCACTTACTCTTGATTTTGTGTGTGGGGCTTCTGTGCTCCAGTTACAAAGGAAGTTAGCTGTTGGGAACTCAGGAGTGACTCCTGAGTTAATGAATTCCAGGAAGAAAAATTAGAAAAGCTTATTTAGTTTATTTGGCTTATTTAGTGAGCCACAAATACCCAACAGTGGCAGGATAGAATATTATTACATGTTTACTACTGTTTATGGTCATTGCAGCCATCTTGGACTGTTAACTCTGGGTTCTTGGGGCTGCTTCAACATCTTAAGTAGGAAATCCTAGCTGAGGGGCCGTTCCAAAAGAAAATTCTGACTGAGAACTAACAAAGTGCAACTTCCCATTTGATATGGAATGCACCGTTATAGCCAGAGCTGTGTGCCCAAGACGACTATATTCATATCCCCTCACTATGGCAACATCATTACTTTGGTCAAGTTTATTATGAGTAGAATTGTAACAGTACAAACAAAAAGACAGTGTAACTATCAATTTTTAACAATCAATTTCAATTGAAAATATGTTTTTTTTGTTTTGTAAAATTTCAAAAGTTTACACGGTGGAGGGAGGGAGGGCACAGTGTAATTAATGAATTAATCAGTCACTCTTTTTTAAGTCTCTTACCTTCTTTGGCATCACAGCAGAGCCAGAGTTTAACTGTGGAGTCTGATGCTGAGGAGGCCACCAGTATCTTTGAGTCCTCCACGTAGATGGCATCAGCAGCACATACTGGACCAGTGTGGCCCTTACACTCAACAGACTGGATAAACTGGAAACAGCATATTTTATTTTATTTTTTTCAATCCACCTGTGTTACCTATATGCTGCCGAATCATGATGGGTATCACTTCAGAAAGTATGGCCATTATTATTGAATAAAAATAAAATATTTCTCCAAGGAACACGCACTTGCTTTGCTGTATAAAGAGGCGGCAGGGTTTGTATAAGAAACAGTATGAGCAACATGTGCTGCAGGTGCTTTACCTTTCCATTTTGTTGAGCCTCCCAGAGGATGAGCCGATTGTCTGATCCTCCTGAGACCAGATGACCCTCTGGAGCTGTGACAATAACAGTAACACGGTTTTGATGGTTTGGCGTAAACCACACAGTAACAACTACGGTAAATGTAAATTCTGCAGCATTTGGTAACGTTTTTGGAATATAGTTTCTCTGTGTGCCAGGAATCTGTGGAAAGCTCGCTGTAGAATAAGGTGACTAATCTACACAGTTACCTGAAAGGAACATAGCCCAACGCGAGTGCAACCTCTGCAAGGCTCTTAAAGAATAGCTGTCTTTGTGGCAGCACGAGCAGCATTGGAGCAACACCTGAATAAGACGCCCAACGGGGAGAAACACACACACACACGGTTTGACAGCCGTCAGCTCCATTCTCTCCACACTCACCGCTGTCCTCTCTGTGAACCCACTGGACTGCATTCACTCTGCCCGTGTGTCCGTTTAGAAGAGCTACAACTCTCCTCTCCTAAAGAAAGAACAAGTTTACTGGAGTAATAAATAAAATATTGGCCCATTTAAAACTTCAGCATGCTCGTCGCTGGCTGTGACAGTTAACAGCGACAGCGGATTCACATTAGAAAGTGACGACTTGTCCTACCTCTGGGTCGTACAGAGCCACCGAGTTACATGTCCCATAAGCGATAGTTCCTCCGCGACCCCAAGAAACAACATTTGGCGTCCTATTTGCACAACAAGCTGAATGACATGTTTTAATTACGGCCGCCGCCATCTTGAAAGCTGAAGTTGTGGAGTTACTATAAATGTGGCCGGGGCTAAACGGTACCATTGTGACAACGGTTCCGCAGTTTGAGCACAGTGAATGTTATTTTTTAGCAATTTACACGCGTGTATAATGTGACTTATTTTAATAATATTAATATTTTAATTACAATATGGGTGCTTACTATGGACTAGTGACGGATATAACGAGGAGGATTAGTTGTAGTTGCACTACTGAGTGGAGTCCAGTAGATGGCGTAAGGCTATCACAAATCCATGGACACGCTACAGACGCGTGACAATTTGAAGGCAAAACCTGAACTTTTGACTCCTGAAGTGAGAATATCGGGCGACACTGTTGACTAGAGTAGTAGGAGCGTTCCGGAAAAGTGAAGAATCAATGCCAAGGTGCACTGAAGCTGCCTCAAAACATCACTAAGACAGGAAGGGAAGGGTTTTTATTTTTCCTTTAATAAGTCACAAAACTGTAGAACCCTTTATCAATTGACATTTTATAACTCATTGTAACACCTTGTGCTTAATATTCCCTAATTTTTTATTGTATTAATATAGTAACATTAATAAAATAGTATACATAATAAGCTATATGTGTGACTTTCGAGCTCTAGCAGGGCTGAATTAAAGTAAAATAGGATAACAGTGAGGTGATTATTTGTTATTCTGTGGAGATTTTGTTTCATCTCCCCTACAGGGAATTTTAAAGGCCAGACAAAAACAAAACTGATGGAGAGCCTTATTTGGAAATATTTTAGCAGGATGGATGATTGGAGATTTTGTCTGATGCAGTGTGCCTGAAGGATAGCCACACTGCATCAGACAATGTACAAATATATACAACTGTGGATATGTATAAAATATTTGTATACACCATAGAGATGCTGGCACTCACAGTGCAAGTGAGTGCCATTTCAATCAAAATCTCAATTAAAACTCTCTCAACTATCAACACGCCAAAGCATAAGCACAGAGCTGTGTCAGACTGTATGATCTACTTGTCACTCTATATTGAGGGTGAGTGATCGCAGCTGAGCTAGCTGCTAGCCAGACAACCTTACTTGTAAAAAAAAAAAAAAAAGCCCCCTGGGCCTTTTGGACTTCAACAGCTGACACTTTTGTAACAAGGAGTTTTCGGGGCACCTATTTGACAGGATCAGAGGGGGAAATGTGACTGTGAGGCCTTAAGTCATACCATAAATGATAGTGTAGCCAAGACAAACAGGAACAGACCCAAATAATAAGGAAAGTGAGTAAGGATGAAGGAAGGGAGGGTGTTGGCCCTGTGTTAGCTCACCTCTGACCATGCTGACTTACGGTATATGGGTGTGACAAAGACAAAACAGACACCCTGTCACCAACACTTCAGCAGAAAATAGATTATGCCCGGCTTGCTATTGTTGTCCCTCCTCAGTCACAGTGAAGCAGGATTTAGACAGACTTGGCAGGGTGAGACAACCTCTCTATGGGGCGCACGCCATGTGGAGGATACCCTATGGCTCTCATCTTTGGAGTGTCAGCTCATGAGTGGCAGAAAAGCCATTTTCAGATGCAGCCAAAGAGCTTCATCTGTGACGAAGTATCTGTATTATCTCTCATCCGCTTGTGTCTCTGTGGTTGCTTACATAATGCATGATTAATTTGATCAAATGTAACAGGTCATTGAAGGAGAGGGGAGATTTATTTAGGAAAGATCCCATTCATCTCTCATAAAGTGGAAAACAGGGTGTATATGGTTATGTGAACACATCTTTACACTGTAAAAACTCTCGTAATTCAATTCACACAGAAAGTACTTTAATTTATCCAGCTGATGCACTCTGCATCAATTCTGATGGCCTCATCATGTGGTTATGCTTGGAAGATAAAAACGTGGTTTCCTGCTATTCTGTGTATGTCAGTGAGGTCAGTTTGATAAGAAATCCACAATGGAGATTTTTTTTTAATGGATTTATGATTAGTTATCAGAGTCTGGAGTCTGTATCATGACAAATGTTGTGGATATAAATGCAGGTTTCTTTCCTTTTTCTGTGTTTTCATTATATATAGAATGTTTCATGTTACATTAATGATAAACCTAATGTTATTCTTTCTGTTGTTACTTCAGAAAGTCTGAATCCTGACAGAAATGTAGAAACATGCTTCTAAATTACGTCTACAAAATGATGAAAATCTCACAAGAATGAATGAAAGCAAAATGTCTTTAAATGTTCCATTCATTCATTTTATTGTACCATTTGTTACCTACAGGTGCAACCAAGGATCTCTGAAGCTGGTTTTGTTAGAATATCGTAAATTAGGGAATCACTAGACTGAATTTTATATTCTACAAGAGTACTTAGGAGCTGATGGACGATGAAGAGACCTTCTAATTTTTTTTTAAATTATCTAATAAAATATTGTTCTGGGTTTTGAAACCCACAAAAAGACATATTTTGCCTCTGTGGTTGCAAGAGTCTACAAAAGTACACCTAATGAGTCTATAGTTATGCTTTTACAACTCCAAACTCCCAAGTGCTAACAGCATTTTGCAACAGCTCACTGTGAATACTCTCTCCAAGCTCTTTCTTCAAGGTGAAAGAAGTGGGATTATCTTGGTGCGTACTTGCGTGCGAGAATGCAAATTAAACTAATAACCATTTATGTGTGTCATCTCCCACAGTCCCATGTGTTTGTTATTTCAAACAGCAGAAAGCATCTCTGACAAATGAGGCAGCCTTCAGAAAAAGGAGGGGAAAAAAGGGGAAAAAAAAGATGGTCTGGATGAAAACAGAATGATAATGCCGCTATTTGAGGTGTCCGTGATTATGTAACAGCAGAAATGGAGACGCGGAAAAGCCGAGATTGCAGGGCTGGGGTGTCTGCGTGCCACTTTGCTGCTGCCTGGTTTTGTTTATGTACAATTAAATTTGTCTTGTCCCCGAGGGTGCCTACTTGGCAGAAGGATAACATGACCCGCTTCTTATTAGCACTTGTACTTAAGTCTCCTTTTTATTTTGAACATATTAAAATGTCTTTCCAGCCAGCGTCTGTTATTCTCTGCATATTGTTTTCACTCAGGCAGTGCAATATCCTCTGACCACACCACAGCTTGTATTAACATAAAAACCTGGGATTCAATTCATCTAACATTACAAACAACTGAAACCTTTAAGCTGCAACACAACTATAGGTCAGTTAAATAAAAGCAATGCAAATCCAGCTGAACAGCCAAGCAGGACACCTCACCTCAGCCTGAACTCCTCTCTTTCACAGTGGTCTCTGCGGTCACTGTATTGTGCTAAGGGGATGAGTTCAGCTGCAGGTCTCTGTCAAGGCCACAGCAGCTTTACGTGCAAGACCTAAGTTCATCTGATCAGCGGGCTGTAGGTTACAGTTTCCCCGGAGGACACTAATTTCTAAGCTGTGCATAAAAACTGCATTAAACTGCTAAAAAAAACAAAACAATGAAAAATAATGCTGTATGAATGTGTGAGGAAGATTATAATCACAAACATACGCATTAAAATCATGCTTTCACGCAGGCATGGGTTGTTTCCTCCAGCTGAAAATGTTCTACTGTTTTAAAAAATGCAAGGGGAAAAAAAATCCATCAACATTCCACCACAATCCTCCCTTTGAAATCCCCAAATTTCAATCTACTTATCCAGCAGGGGACTATGACTGAGTGCACTCATTTTACATCTTGTAGACTGCGAAATCACTATCTCTTTAGGCTCAGCAGTTCCCGTCCCAGGAGCTGTACAACCAGAAGGAATGATCCAGAGAGAGAGCGAGCGCGAGTGGGAAGTCAGCACTTCTAAAGCACGGGAAGAGACAGTAGCAGCTGTTAGCAACGCAATCACACCACGCATAAGCATCTTTTATTTAATGAGCAATACCCTTGGACTGTGCGAGACGAACATACACATCAGGGGCTTCCTGCTTATGTGCCGTTTCAGGCAAATTGTCAAAATGGAGCATGCCTCAAAGAGATTAGAGGCAAAAGAGCAAATATTGAATATTCCAGAACAAATGAGATCCTGTTTAGAAAACCAAGCCGGTGTCACAGCTCAGATGTGGCGATGACAAAAAAAGAAAAAGGAAAGAAACAAGAACAGACACGCAACTGTGTTTGGTTGAGATTGTGTACTGGAAGCTATCCGTCTTGGTGATAACTAATCTATTCCAGTCGAAATGTTACAGGATGTATCATATTTCTTATCTCACTCTTCCACACGAACTTAAATGCTGTGACCAGCATAATTTCAGCCAAAACAAGCTAATACACCACAATGCAAAAAAGAGCCCAAGTGGAGTTTATCGCCTTATCAGCTGGAAAAGAGCCTCAGTGCAGATTACCAGGAAACATACAGATACTATCTAGCTGGTAGTAGAGCCATTCATCAAGGTGGAACAGAACCTTGTCCACACAGCAGCCAACCTACTTGCATGCCTTCATAATGATGCACTGCAAACGTGTGTATTTGTATGGTTGTGTACATGTCTGCTTGCGTATATATGTGTGTATGTGTGTGGAGTGAAACCAATGTAAACAGGGAGGGTTAAACTAAAGCATAGCTCTGGGGTTTTAAATAAATACTGGCTAGGCCTGAGAGTGGCAGACACATACACTCACACACAAACACAATAGTTGTCTCCACTACTGACACAAGAGTGCCAGCCAGTCACCATAGGTGATGATAAAGCAGGCAGCAAAAGGCGTCACTAACAGTGCCATGGTGCTTATAAGCCGTATCTGGTCTCTGCCATCTGCTGTGTTTGCAATGTGAACTGTTTCTCACCACTTGTCATCCACTGACTGCACTTGTAAAGTTAGAAATAGCTTCCGGACCCGCTTGAGGAAACTGAGAATTTTGGCAGTCGTTTGGTCAGCCTCGGATACAGGCAACCATAAATTACATTAGGTTCTGTTCTGCGGATACAAGTCACCAGGTCACGTAATAAGAAGAGGCATTACAAGGATGAGACATTTCCTCTTCATTTCGGAGTGTGAAAGAAAAGGTTTAAAGAACCTCAGGTTTGTAGAATTCAAACATAGGCTGTGATCTGTAAAAGGACTGGACACCTGGGGAATTTGGGAGATGCATCTGGGTAAGTTCAGTAGAGATACAGGTTTTGACTCTCTCTTTTGGCCAAATGATGAAAACCAGGGGGGGAAAAAAGGTTGTAAAAGGAAGTCTGCAACACCTCTAATTAAAATGACTGTCATTAGTGATGCAAAGCTTTCATACATAAATTTTCTGTCAATTATTAAAGTCTGAGTAGGAAATAACTGTTTTCATTGTAGGAATTCAGGCAGATCCGCTCATTCCCTTTTGTTCCAGACAACAAAATATCAGCGCTCAGTGCAGTTTAGCTGATTTCCACCGAAATAAGGAGGCAGAATGAAAACACAAGAACTTTACTGCAGGCTTACCAATGCAGTCACTCGAGCTCCCTTCTTAGTTTCAAAGCCTAGAGGACATCAAATGGTACGATCATGAAAATGAATGTTTTCCCTCAAGACAGACAAAAGGTAACATTTGTAACTTCATAAGATCCCAGTCCATGTGCTTTAGTGCAGCCTGGTTTTAATTGGTATATCTGGTGAGCCCTTCCAGAGGGAAAGTAAGGAATTCTCACACTCCAAAGGATAATATAGGATTCTGTGTCTCAGAGATCAAACCAGAGGGACGCAATGCCCCTTCCTCCCTGATGTCCAGAACCATGAAATCTCCATTTATTTTCAAAAGAAATTTAAAAAAGTACATTTACATCAATTAATGATACATTTCCCGTTATAATATCCCTTCTTTTGCATACGAGGCGGACTAGAGATCATTTTGAAATGTAATTAATACTTAAATGACGTAACTGTAATTGCCACGTGCGTGAACACGTACTGTATATTAAAATATAAATAGCTCCCGTATCGTCACTGTGCAGTGCACACAATGATGAACTGCTCCGCGCTCCCCACTTAAGCAGTCAGCAGTGAAAACCCGACTGCGTGTGCGTGCTCTGTGCGTGGTTGCCCACAGTGGTGTGCTGCAGTCCGCTCCCTGCCGTAGTTGAGTAAACTACATGGACATTAGCGGGCGCAGCGGCACAACCACCGAGCTGGAGTGGATTAAAACTGCGTGCGTGCGTGGAGAGCCACTCGACGACCGACTGCGAAACCCCCGGAGTGTAATCCCAAGTCCGTTACACCAGTTTGCAAATGCGAAACAGCAAAGCAGAGGCTCTCGGTAAACTCAGTTAGTGGCGTGCATTGTGTGTGTGTGTATGTGTGTGTGACAGTCAGGGAGAGAGCGAGAGAGAGAGAAAGCTCGGCGGGAATGGCTTCATCTCCGTGCGGCAACAGTAACTTTGATTCCGGTCTGGAAATCAAAACTCGCTCCGTGGAGCAGACGCTTATTCCTTTAGTTTCGCAGGTGAGTACTCCGGAAACTTAAATCGTGACGTTTAGTTATCGTATCCGAAGCCCTTCTGCTCTCAAACCACACTTTGACTTTACAGCTGTGCCGAGCACATGACACCGATTCTGTTGTTTACCTATTTGTGCACGGCGTCTGCAGTGCGTGCTTCCTTCCTGTGCTGCGTTTAAAAGCAGTCCCACGTGTGAATAGTTACCGAGTTACGACACTGTGGCCGTCCTGTAACTGTTGTAGAAAACGGCAAAGTTACAGTGCTCAAAGTTGTCTTAAGTTACATAGGTGAGCACATCCAAGTTTGAAGAAAATAAGCTGTGGGTACGCTGAACGGGTAACTTGGGAAGCTTGTGATTTACAGAATTACATAACAGACTAGAACAATGCAGGGTAGTGAAACTGTTAACACCCAGAAGGCAATAAAATTAATTATGATGATGGTTCTTTATCTTTGTGAGCCGATCACAAACTCTCCAGGAAGTCTTCAGAGAGTAGCCCAGAAGCCATAAGAGTTTTCCCTGAGGTCCTCCTCCGCCACTCCTGAGTTGTTCCCGAGCTGTGGCTCTCTCTTCTCTAATTGAGCCACTTTGAAGCACGTGCTTTGTTTTTCAATAAACACAGGAAAATGAAGGGCCCACTTAAGGCCACTGCACTCCTTCAACAACTCTCCACTCTTGCACACTTTACCAGTCCCGGATTAAACAAAACAAGGAGCTTAGGTCAATGAGTTAATGAATCGTTTTATTGTATGTTGGTTAGAAACTTGAAGCTGTTTGGGTCATTTTAGGCTTTAATTTGCATGACTATCTTCCGCTCTTGTTTCCACCATGTCACAAAAAAAATGGGGAAGTCGCCTGCTCCTGAATAGGGAAGTGACCACTAGTCTTATAAATGCTAATATCCCCCTGTTTTGTAGGACAGGGTTGTGGTTTTCACTTGAAAGACAGTGGGAGAAAGAGTCTGGATAATACCACACTGGGAGGCCCATGACACTGTCCCTGCCCCTCCTGTGCTCACTGACAACCTGCTTCCTCCCTCTCATTGCACAGGCTCATTTGAAAGATATAAGGTCATCCTGTCCCGAATAGATATGGGTTACTTATCAGAAAAGGACATCTGTTAGAGGGATGTGCTTTCCATGTAGTATGATAAATCAGGGATAAATCTGTGCAAGTGTATACCGGTAGTGCAAGCAGCAGTTTGGGGAACAATATTTACACTAAGTACTGCTGTAATAATGCGCAAAAGTGTACAATAAATGTCCCATCCCTTGTGTTAGTGTAATATTTACTGTCCAGCAAACTTATGGTGCACTCCTGCCCGCTGAGTGATTGGCTCGGCTCCCGTCTGTAGAGGGATAAACTGTAATATGCATTCAGCTTATTACAGTCCATAGAGGGCCTCAAGGACAGTGTTTCCTAATTTTCTTTTTTTCTCAGTGTAAGGCATGTCCCCATAGCAACAGAGCTCTGCAATGCTGAAAGAAACCACATTTTCAAGGACCGTCAACTCCATATGTAATATTTTGTTGTTGTTTTGTCATAAGAACAACACTGTTAACTGATACACGGGTTCCACCTTGTGTGCAGAAATGCACAAAACTTTTTTTTGTTTGTTTGTTTTTAAAGAAATCATTCAAGAGCATGAAATGATTAGTCTATTTTACAGAAGCGATAATTTAGATAATCTGGTCTGCTGTCAGAGTCAAATGGATGTTATTTGAATTTAGATTTTGAAACTAGACTTTCTCTGGGGGCTAAAGTCAGGTTTTTTTTTTTTTGCTGTTTGTGGAGATGCAATAGATTCAGAGAATAATTGCTTAAGGTAGAAAATTGATGATTCTGTTTTCCTAATAAATTTTTCCGCAAAAAACCCCGTATGTTATAGTGAACTGCTTTACAGAGTAACTTAGTTGGATTTTACATGGATAGCTTAGTAAATCTCAAGCATTATATGTGGTAGTTTCTTTGCAGAGTGTAAATAATCAGTTAAATTGAATGAAATTATAAAATTGTTTAAGTCAAATCATTAATTTTGAAGGGTCATGATGGTTATTCTGACACTGATTCTTGTAAATATGAGGTTTTTGGTGTTTGTGCACGCTAGGACAGTGCTAGGTTATAGTTCGTAACTATTGGGACCCCTGATTTGAGTAATCATGACCATCTAGCCTTCATTTTCTGTCTAAAAGGCAGTGAATGGAGCAGCAACAAAGATGTTGTCTTGTCATCATTCTAGAGAGACGGTAAACTTTATTCTGAGTGTAAGGAACTGCTTATTGAGATTCCACAAGGAATGTGCAATGTCTAAATTAATGAAAAAAAACTAATTATTGGCAACAAAACAACTGTTATTATTCTAAATACTTTTTACAGTAAGAAACTGCTGTTGTAGATTACTGTAGGCACGCTGGAAAAAAATGCGTAATATATCTGCAAGAACTTCACCGTAATTGTACAGGAACACGATCCTGAACACTTGCTGTTTATGTGTGTTTTTGTGTGTGCACTGAATCAGAGAAGAAGAAATCTGTGGTTCAGTAGAAAGACTGCGATAATAAAATTACCTGGCTTCAGGTGTGTATGATAACTTTGTTAACGGCTTACGTGACATTTCTGAGAATGAGTATTGCTATACATGTGCATCAATTAAATTACTGTACTTAGAAACACTGACTGTGAGTGCTGTGTTCTGCTGCGTTGTGTGTGTGTGTGTGTGTGTGTGTGTGTGT
>VUQG01003075.1:0-14122 GCA_015106755.1 Etia nguti
ACAAATTCCCCTGTATTGATATTGAAGATATCCTTGATCATTGTATCTCTCCCTCCCTATTTTCTTCTCTCCCTACGTATGCCCCTCCAACTCCCTCCGTCTCAGTCTTCCTTGATTTTTGCCTCCCTCACTCCCCAACTTCGTCTATATGCCACACCCACCCTGCCTATAATTTGTCCCGCTGGTGCTCAGGAAATAACTTGAAACTGAATGTCCAAACAAAAGAACTAATCATGGACTTCAGGAGCCACAGACAGGTCCACTCCCCTCCCATTAAAACTAAAGAACGGGTGGAATCGATCTGCCGCCAGCATTCGTGACAAGGTGGTGACACTGTATGTTTTAAGTGAGGACCCAAATGCAGACAACGCAGCCAGAACTGAATTTAACAAAACTGAGCCACTTTATATGATGGAAAAAATATACAAAACAAAGGGCAAAAGGCTACAAAGAAGCTAACTGGGAGAGCTAACCTAAACACTTAAACACAGGGAACATGGAACATAAAAACCTAGACATGAAGACCTGGAACATAGCATGATAAGAAAAGATGACCCAATAATGACCAAAGGGAAACTCGCATAATATAAACACACAAGGGTGACCAGGGAAGTGGAAACACACGGGGAACACAGCTGGGACCAATAGACATAATGACACAGGAGGAAGCAAAACTGAACACACTGAACACAGGGCGTGAGACTGTCAAAATAAAACAGGAAACAGACTAGACGCACGGCTCAACATTGGGACCAGGGGGAGAAACAGACATGGGAACATGGAAACAGAAATGGGAGACGAAACACAACGAGATAATTAGGTCCCAGGGAACAAGGGAGTGAGAGACACAGAGGGGAGAGAGGGTGAGCAGGGGAAAAGGAGGGAGAGAGTGAGAAAGAGAGCGAGGGACAAGGAGGGAGAGGGAGACATGATGAGCTGGGAAGAACATACATGAACGCACATGAAAGACAGGGGAGACATGGGAACAGAAAATGAAGACAAGCCATGACGACAAGACTAGGACCTGGAGAGTGAGGGACAAAATGACAAGGACACAAAGGGAACCTAATAGTCAACTATAAACTGCAAAGACAAGAAAAACTCCCAAGCATAAAGAACTAAACTCAAGGCTAAACTGTAAAACTTGAACTTAAACCATCTTTTTAATACCAGAGTCACAAAAAACACTATATACTCAAAGTGCTGGGTCACGAGACTCAACGCCCTGACACAGCTTCAGGTTTCTGGAACCAACATCTCAGCTGATCTCACCTGGACCCACAACACCAACACCCAACAGCAGCTACACTTCCTCCGTGTCCTGAGGAAGAATAACCTGGACCAGAAGCTGCTGCTGACCTTTAGGGGCCACAACTGAGAAGAACAGGAAGGCTGCGCAGAGGCTAATTAACACCCCTCAAAAAATGTCTGCCCTCTACCACCCCAGGATGCCATCACAGGGACATCAAAGGTGACCCCTTGCATCCTGCCCACCCTCTGTTTGACCTGCAGCCCTCCATACAACACCTCAGGTCAACAGGTCCCACACCTCAAGACTCACAAACAGCTTCTTCTCCTGGGCCATTCGGACTGCAAACAACCTGTCCTCTAATGTGTGCCTTTCTATTGTGTGACTTCCTCTTGTTTTTTTATTTCTGCACAGTTGGTGTGGTGGACCACAATTTCAATGTACGCTTACAATGAAAATTAAGAGCTATTCTATTCTATTCTATTCTATCTTCTTCTCACTCTTTTCATCTCCCTATCTCCCTACTTATCTTCCTCAGTTGCTTCCTATTTCCCTCACTATCATACCTACTTCCCTCTCTTCTTCCCCCACCTTTTTTCCCTTCTGATCTCCCTCCTTCCCTGACTTCCTCCCTACTCCTTTTTTTCATTTTCATCCCTATCCTCACTCTCTGTCTTCCAGCTTGTTTCCTTCCCTTTCTTCTTTCCCCATTCTCTCTGTCTTTCTGTCCCTCCCCTTCCCACATGTTCCATGTATCTCCCTCCTTCCCAGGTTCTTCCCTATCTCTTTTCCTTCCTAACATCCACCCTATATCCTCTCTCCCTATCTTCTCCCCTATATCCTTCCCTTTCCTTCAGCCAGGTCTGACTGTAACACAGTTTATTTATTAATGTGTTAGAGTGGTAGATTCTCCAGTGATGTGATAGGAAAAAAAGCAATATTTCAAACCAAAATAGGAAATATATATCCATATATGTACCTATAAATGACCAAACATGTCTAACAGGATGACAGGAAATCTCTCACATCCTAGTTTCCAAGCCAAAATTTGTTGTGATGAATCCTCAGTTCCTTAAGATCTTTTTTTTTTTTTTTTAACATCAGTTGGGCCAGGCATTATCAGATTCTCCTTAAAGCTGGACTCTTCTTCTCTCTACTATAGCATAACGCCATCTCTTACTTTGAAACTTCATAAAGAAGAAACTTTTTTTATAGAACCGGAACCACTTTCAGTGTTTTTATTATTATAAAAAAGGCTCTAAAGGTTAACCTGTCCTTTTCTGTTTGGTTTACTTTAAGAGAGAGAGGTTAGGAAACGGCAAATGAAAAATGTAATTAATGTTGGAAAGGCAGTTGGAGGACATGGAAAGGAAAGGTCACGGTAAGGGTTATTTGCATCTTGTGAAGAGGGTTTCAAAACTGGGTCACGTTTAAAGTTAACTGTAAATTGTGATGTCCTTTTAGTCTGCTGTCTGTGCAGCTGAGGTCAGTAATTTTCCTAAACTGCAGATATCGGCTTCTTGCCCTTCTATCAGCCCTTCTTGCTCTGTGTTCTCGCAAACTAAATCAGCTGTCTCAATTTAAAAAATAAAATTAAAGAAATAAATAAACTGGCGGTCCAAATCTGTCTGTCAAGACCTCCACCCAGCTAAAAACAAGGCATCGAAATCCACCAGAGAAGTCTCTGTTTCACTACCAGGAGACCGGCAGTGGTTATATTTCATTTATAATTTCATAATATTGACCTTGCTTAAAATATAAATACATTATCTTCTTCAGCTACTGAAGAAGACAAAAAAAACCATTAAATATGCCCGATACATTTTTATGTTATTCCACATTAAATATTGAAGTTAAATTGCAAAGCTGCTCAAATAGTGCTAAGAGGAATGGAGACTTAAATGTTAAACTGTTCGTATTGTTACATTTGACTTTGAGTTTCTTAAGACTAAAATAAATTTTTTTTAAAACTGAGACTATGGGGCCTCTTAATTTAATTTAGAAAAATACAACATTTTTGTAAATGCTTTGGTTATACACTGTAGTTTATAATTGAATTGGTTAAATTTGAATGAAGTTCATAAATGTTACATTGACAGCAGTAATAAATAGACTGAAAGACTGCAGATTAAATAGGACTTAAATTAATTTCATGGGAAAAACACATAACAAAATAAAATCCTCTGGGTCCAGGAACACACATTGAAATATAGCATTTTACGATTTAATAAATAATTGTGCAATAAAATATTCATTGGTAAATCAATTTACTGAATTTTTTTTTTACATTTCTGCTGTTTATTTAGACATTAATGTCTTCTATTGCACAGTTTTGGTCCTCCATATACAAAATCCTGAATTAGATTCTGTAACGCCTACACAGCATTACTGTAAAATACGGGCATTTCAATATTCCTCAGTCACAATAATAACTCTATTTTAACAGACATTTAAACATGTCATGTCACAGATGCCAAACAGGAGAGAAGTAGATTAAACAGCTCAGCACTCAGTCATGAGCCCTGCAGGTGATTTTCAACCCGTGTTGTTGCTGCTGACATTTATGTGAGACAGAGCGGTGACTCCATCAGAGTGAAATTCCAATTTTCTCTCTGTGCCTCACTTCATCTGTATAAAGCCACCATATCTAATCCATTATGCACTCTTACGCCAATGTTTTTCTGTCCCACAAAATCAACTGCACTCATCTAATCAGATAATCCGCAACCCATCGTAACCCTGGGAAGCGATAGTGAAGTAGGGGTGCGCAATTATTCGCGGAGACCCCTGGATGGTTGGAGTGTGTCGCTGTCAGGCTGACTCAGTCTGACGTTCCTGAAGTCGAGGATTCAGAAATGACAAAGGGATTGTGTGGAGTGATGCTTCACATCATCTGTCATCTCACTCAGTGTTTGTTCAGTGAGTTGGTATCTCAAGGGTTGGCGCTATGAATTGTGGGGTTGTTTTAACACAGCAGGTCACGACCAAACACACAGTCGCTGCGTGTTTTAAAGTTCATGTCTTTATCTGTTGGCTCCATTATGACTAGAAGTGTCAGTCTTTCTTTGGGATGAAATAACTCAAAACCTACTGGATGGATTGTCTTGAAATTTGTATGCAGACACTGAACACTTGCGATGTCCACTGGATAATTCTGATATACTTACTTTTCTTCTACTGCCACATTTTTGGTTCCCTCTCTCTTTAGAAAAATGCAAATGCCTTAATAAAGCTTAGATGCAATTCTGCATCTCCGCTATAGTTAATTTATCAGTGATCTATACAGAAGTTAGTCCTTGCCACCACTTTTAGCTTCTTGTTGGTATGGTGAAGGACACTGCCCTAGTCAGCAGTGAGAGGAGAGGAAAACTCTGTCCTTAATTTTGAACTAGAATATGTGAAACACCTCTGTGGTGAACTGGCTCCCTGTCCAGAGTAAACGTCTCCCCTCGCCCTATGGTAGCTGTTTTCCCATTGCAATACAACTATACAGTAGCCCATATGCAAACGTTCCTGCCCAGCTCTGCACAGCGCAGTGAGCTGCATGCTTAGTTAACCTCATCCTGTAACTCCCTCTTTCAGCCAGCTCATGCTCAGCTAATTCATCATACCTTTGATCACTCACTCACACTTACTTTCTGCAGCCCACAATCTCTGGGCAACCCTAATTAAATATAATTAAACTGCAAACCTGGTAATAAACTGTTCTCGTCTGTACCCCAATCTGCTTTTGGATCCCTTTGGCTGTCTGTGACAGTTCCAGGATAAAGCTCGCATGCTTTTTGTGATACTTAAAAGCAAAATAACCATAATTAATCTTATTAAAGACAAATATGTGCAGTTAAAAAAAAAAAAAAAAGCTTGTTATGTCTGCGCTAAACCAGCTAATTATAAAAGAGCCTCTTCTCCTCTCTCATGGCTTTCCATCCACACTAAGCCAGAATTAATCACAGCCTGAGAAACAATGCTTTTCAAACCACTCCCTGTCAAGAGCATCTTGTTGTGAGGGGGGGGAGATCTACTGTGGATAAGGCGATTAAACAGGGAGTGAAGTTCTGGGTTAAAACAATGGTTACATACTAGATACAAGCTCTCAGTTAACTACCTGCTGGGGTTTAGCTGGAAATAAAAGATTTATACAAGGACTAAATTGTTATCAAGGATTAGGAAAATGCATTCTCCAAGATTGCGGATATTTCTCACTGATTACAGACAAAACTGGATCTCTCAAATTTAAATTTAGTGAGAGGGGAACGTCTTCTTAAGCACACTGTATGTGGGAGGATTGTCGTCAGGTTTACACAGAGAGGTCTAATCCTTACAGAACAAAGAGAACAGTTACGAAATAATTCAGTTTCATGGCAGAGAACGAACAAACCCAAACCGCAGTCCTATCTCTTTTCTCAACTGCAGCATTGTTGACAGTCAAGAAGAGAATAGCTGAAGGGAGACCTGATTTAATTACTGAATTTCAGGTGCAGAGCAAAAATTAACTGGCAGCTTGTAGAGTTGAATTTAAATCAGCTTGCTACTATATAAAGCGGCAGGTAAATTCATTAAAAGTCAGACATATCTAATATCATGGTGCACTGTTTGTCGTTGGTTGTACCTGTGTTGGTTTATTGGAAGCTCCATACAGAAGCTGTATGAAGCTGTAAAGGTGCAGTGAGCAGGATGCCAAAATGGGAACCAAATGTGCTAAAATTGCTGCTTTTCTAAAGACTTGGTGCACGATGACAGTGTGAATTAGGACAGTGGCATATCCTGACACAGTGACAGCACGTGGGCTTACTATACACAGGAAACAACAGATGTGGGTGCTTCTAAGTGCACCCACTGCCACTACTACATTATAGCCCTATGTGTAATGAATGGTGTAATGAAATGCATGAATCTACTCAATTCATATTGCAAATAGTTTTGCAATATGAATTGTCTTAACGTGACAGATGTGGATTGTTTCGGTATAAATGCACTATATCAGATAAAAGTATTGGACCACACCTCTTAATCTTCTAATTCTGGTGTTTTCCATCCCAGTACCACCTTCTAAAGAGCTTATCAATTTTAGCATGGCACTGTAATAGGAAAAGTACATAGAAAAGCCAGATTGTGAAATTACTTCCAACCTAGATTTTCTATGATCAATTGTATGTGATATTATTGCAAAGTGGAAATGTTTAGAAAAGCAGTAACAAAGCATAACGTGACAGACCAAACTCCAAACTTCTGCTGGCATTAACATCAGCACAAAACCTTTTTGCATTAACTGTTAAGAATTTCAATCATTTTTACACACAGTCCCCCATTTTCAGAGGCTCAAAATTAATGCAACAATTGACTGACAAGCAGTTTCATGGCCAGATGGTGCCCATCCCCTCATGGAATTTCATGATTATTGAAGCATACATAATATCTGAAGTGTTGACTCAGTGTTGTACAGATTTTCAGTGTAATTTGAAATATGAGGCCCAAAGGCATGTCAGTGCAATTGACCATTGGACTGAAAAAACAAAATAAACTAATCAGGAACAAATTTAGGATTGGCCAAATCAACAATCTGGTTCATTCTTGAAAGGATTTAATGCACTGACCAGCCCAACAACACCAAGAGCCCCGAAAGACCATAGAAGACAACTAAAGTAAATGTTGGTTTATTTCCATTAGAAAAATAGAGAAGGTTTACGATGGGGTGCAAACCACAAGTTACACTCAAGACCAGGAGGGCCAGATTAGATTCTGACAGAAAACATCTCATAGAGCCTGCACAGATCTGAAAGAAAATCGTGTACCAGAATAATGGGAAGAGAAAAGTATGGAGAAGATCATAAACAGCTTATAATCTGAAGCATATGATGGATGTAATATTATATCATGGGTATGTATGGCTGCCAGTATTGAGCTGGATCACTGGTGTTTAGTGATGATGTGAATGCTGATAGAAGTAGCAGGATGAAATCTGAAGTGTGCAGGGCTCTACTCTTTGTTCTGATTCAGCCAAAAGCCTGGTAGAGGAAATATAGTATTTTGTGATGTCCGTGGGATCTACAATACAGACAGTCACAAAGATTTTCATCGAAGTATTAAAATCAATCTTTATATTTAACATTGTCCTAGGTGAGAAAATATACTCTTTTTTGGCTGTAAAAGGGTAGATTGCCTACTCTGGGTTGGGGAGTTTAAGTACTTCAAGGTCAAAGGAGGCATTTGACTGGGATGCTTCCTGGCCACCTCCTAAATGCAGACCCAGGATGGATAAATGGATCCCCACTCTCTACGACAGCTCACTTTTCACTGCCATGAAGTGTGGCCATTTGGAACAGTATGAAAACCTTTTGATTTTCAACAAGCTCTGACAGGGTGTGATACAAGTTACTTCAAGCATAACACTGCCGTTAGCTGCAGCTTACAACTTACAATCCTGTCCTGTCCATGTTTCTCACAGGACTGTCAGAAGACTGCAGACTCTTCATTCTGTTCCATATTTGTTTCCAGAGGCCTTTTTAACAGGTCCTTTGAACTGTATATGCACCAAGTTTTATATTAAGTTGTTTACCTCAAGCTGTTTTGTGTTCCTCACACATGTTGCGTTGCTTCCAAGTTCAAATTAAACTTTTTCTGTCTCTCAAGTGGTGCAATAATAATTCCCATAAGAGAGTTCCCACTTGGAAGTGTTTAAACTTAGATCTCTGGGCTTGAGTCATACAGACACTTAGAGCAATGTGACAACTGGGTTGGATGATTGTGAAAAGACTTCATTTTTAGTCTGAGATTAGAGGTGTAGATGAAAGAGGCACAATTATGTGATCTATGTTAAGGATTTTTGCATTTGTCCTCATTCATTCACATAACAAAAGTCAGAGCGAGTGCAGCCAAAACCCCAAATTATGGAAACTTATACTGTTTCTGACATCTTTGTGTTCAACTGCGGGGGGAATTGCAAACAATCATCTCAGAAGCTGAAATGTTTTATTCCCCAGTGCTTCTGGAGTTCTATAAACTGCTAGAGTTTACAATTAACTGAAATGTCGAGAGGTTGATGATTCATTTTAAACATTTCCTTTCAGATCAAAAGGGTTTTAACCCACACTGAGCAGGGCTCTATTCTTAGGCTTTGATTAACGGACGTCTCCAGAGTATTATACACTTAGCCATGAATGTCAACCCATTTAGGATTAACGGTGACGTATGAAATGACTTCGGACACAAATGAGTGTTTCCAGAGCAGCGCTGAGGCAGCAACTCGATAACATCTTCATTTATTATACAGCATGAATTGAACTGACTTCTCAGTGTTATTAATGTTACTGTTTATTGTGCAAACAGATGTTTTTTTGGTTTGTGTCTTTGTCTTTTTTGGATGACTGTACACATATGGTTGATTATGATCACATGATCATATTTTGCAATAGAAACCTTTGACTTACTACTTCTACAGCAGGACACACTGGAGTATATTTATGAAGAACAAGTATTTTTGCCCCCACATATGGTTATTTTAAAAAACATGAGTGTCATGGTCCTGGGTCGATGACCCAGTGTTTTGTGTTTTTGAATCATTTCTAGTCTTTTGGTTTCTGTGCCTTTCCTGTGTTCCACGTTTAGTTACTCTTGTCTCCGCGTTTCTTGTTCCCTCTGTTCCCCTGGTCAGTCATGTCTCCATGTCTCAGTGTCTAGTCTTGTCTCTGTTTTCATTCCCCCAGTCACAGTGTTAAACTTGCTTGTCTTGATTATTCCTAGCTGTGCTCTCCTCCTGTGTTTCATTTCCTTGTTACTTCCTTGTGTATTTAAGCCCTGTTTTCCTCTGTCTGTTGTTGCGTTTTGCCCTCTTTGCTGTGTGTTTCCTCTGTATTCTTAGTTTTCTTTGTCTCAGTTTTCTAGCTTCCCAGTGTTTAGTTCTTAGTTTCCAGTTTCGGTTTGATTTTCATGAGTTTATTTTATTTATTATTTTTCCCAGCAAATAAAGCTGCCACTTTGAGTTTACTTTTCCATGTACGAGTTCTGCATCTGGGTCCTTCATCCTGCCTGCCACACAGCTTACCATGACAATGAGTGTATGTACATTCATGAGATTTCTTTTAAAAGAGACTTTAAAATTAATCTATTGATTGAACACACTTTTTTTTTTTCTGGGTGACATATAACAATGCTTGCCATGTGTCTGAGTGTGGTTGTGTAAGGAGGATGTTTTGGCAGTGGCAAAAAATATTCCCTAAAAAGCAACAGTTCTAATTCTTAGGGATGGGAATCTTGTAGAGAACCGGTTCCCAATAGTTCTTTTCCTTGGAATTGTTATTCTGCTTGACTACTCATCCCGTTTATTGGTTCCACTTTCACTTGTGCTACAATCAGCTGATTTCACTTCGTGTGTGGGGGAGGAAATTGATGATGCAGTGTGGATATGGACATTTTATTTATATTTCATTGCACAAAAAGTAGAATCACTGTGGCGACCGTGTCTTCAATAGGATACAGATTTGTGTGTGAGAACTTGTAGCCTTTTTATTGTTAAATGGTTCAAATTGTTAAATTAGGAGACAATGCATTTCAGGTCATTTTACAGAGAAATGCAAATATAATGTAATGAGTAGTATAACAAATTACTTTCTCCTTGGAGTAAATAAGGATCAATCAGAATCAATAAGGAATCAAATCGATAAGTGATGTCGATAATGAAATTTGAATCATTAAATTTCCATCCCTACTAATCCCACATCAGACTTATAGTTTTTTAAATTTTACTTTGTAATTATGCTGAAGTGTTCAATATTAGATCATCTTCAGCAATATATTTACAAAAGATTCAAAATGTTCAGAAGGTTCATTGTTAAGTATTCTGAAACTGAAATTCAGTAAAAGCCTCATCATTTGCAAACAATCAGTTCATTTATGCAAATTATGAGAGAAAGGAATTGATCTCATATGTGTTTGTTTATATAGTTTTTCAGTAAAATCTTATTTGTCATTTCAACCTCACAAGCAACTCATTTAATGCCTGACAAGCTTTGTTTGTGATTTAACTTCTGAAAAAATAATGAGGACTGCTAGATCGTCAGATGATGCAGCTAACTTGGTGTCACTTGAATGAATTCGATCTTTTGAGAGATCCTCTGTTGTGCTGACTTAGAGATGCATAAAAGACTGACATATATTTGATGCCCTTGCTACAGCATTTGAAGATTTCTTCTTCTTCTTTCAGCTGCTATCTTTAGGGGTCGCCACAGCGGATAATCTGCCTCCATCTTACCCTATCCCCAGCATCTTTTTCTGTCACACCAACCCTCCGCATGTTCTCCTTCACTACATCAATGAAACTTCTCTGTGGTTTTCCTCTTTAACTCCCTTTCTGGCAGCTCCATCCTTAACATCCTTTGTCCAGTATATCCCCCATCCCTCCTCTGTACATGTTTAAACCATCTCAGGCTTGCCTGTCTAACTTTGTCTCCAAACCGATCAGTCCACTGTCCCTCAGATGTACGCATTTCTAATTCTGTCCATTTAATCATTCAGAATGAAAACCTTAACATCTTTAGCTTGGCTTCCTGTCTTTTTGTCAGTGCCGACATCTCCAAATCATAGCAGGTCTCACGACGATCTTGTAAACCTTCCTTTTTTACTCTTGCTGATATCCTTCTTTTTTTACAAATCCCTCTTTCTCCACTTACTCCACCCCACCTGCACACTCTTCACCCTGTGTATTTAAACTCATCTACCTTTATTACCTGTTTCTTACAGTTTCACTGTTACACCTGTCTCCCTCTCACTCTTACACATATTCTGTCTTGCTTCTACTGACTTTCATTCCTCTTCTTTCCAGTGCATTTGATGCTTTGTTACCTGTTGAAGATGCTGCTGGGCTGGAATCAGCATTCACTCAGCTTTAACATCACTCTGGGTTCTTTATCTGGCTTGGTTTTGGCATGCTGTCTGTGCAGATGCTTGCACATAGCCAATGGTGCATTAGCAGTATAATGTATTTGTTTTACCCTGGTCACAAATTCTGCTCTTGTCCTTATGTGCAATTAAAATAAAAGTAATCTTCATATCACCACTCCACAAAAAATGTAAATGTTCTCAACCTGATTGCTGTGCAATTGTCCAGAAAGAAAAGGGCATATTTGATGGCTTTCTCTTTCAATGTGTTGTTTATGCAAATAAATAATACATTATTTTGCTGCATAACCCAAAAAACTTACAGAAATCAGTTGCTGTGTAGTAGGTTTCACTCAATGCTCCAAAGGACCTCTCCAGGGGAGAAGAATGAAGAGAACATGGACGAAAAGAACCCTCAAACATTAATGACGCTTCAGAAGATAAAAGTAACGCAGCAATGGAAATTACATAAGTATTGTATTTTAGATGATAGCACGGTCCTTGATCCTATTATTTCCAGCAGCATCAAAAGTGCACCTGCCTATCCCATTAACCTTTTCTCAACAACTAAGTATACTCTTGTTGCATCAGCATGCAAACATACTCAAAATGACAAGCTGTAAATTAGAAAGCTCTTATTTATTAACTGTGACGATATTATTACTTTTACAGATGTTTGGACAAATATTCATTTTCCCCCTGATGATGAGACAGAAAGTTAGAGTATTGTTAAAATTTAAATTCTATAGTAATCAACAGTATTTTTTAAAGACTTTAAAGTTCCATAAACTTGAAGGATTTATCTTTCTCATATATCTATGTAGACTAAAACAAGAGACAAAGCAGTTCAATTCACAGATGAGAGCATGTAAATGGGCACTCTGGACAAAATGTCATAGCGATCTGTGCCGGGACCAGTATCCTTTACATCATACATGCTTCCATAGGGCAATTTTATTAGAAAACACTGCATACATTTTCCTTGCTATGCAGATGATATCCAGCTATATCCGAATGAATCCAGGGGCATCGTAGAGAAACTTGAGGTTAGTCTCTTACCCAGTGATATCTGACATGCAGACTGGAGCAGCCAGGGATTAGTAGATGACCTGCTCTACCGCCTGAGCTACAACCAACTTTGATTGTGTTTTTCCCATAATAATTTTTCTTCATTGGCTCCCTGTAAAAGCCAGAATTGAATTTAAAATGCTTTTCCTCACATACAAAGTCTTAAATAATCAGGCCCTGTCAGATCTTAAAGACCTCATAGTACCACATTATAACACTACAGCACTTCGCTCTCAGATTGCTGGCTTACTTGTGATTTCTAGAGCTTCTGAAAGTAAAATGGGAGGCAGAGCCTTCAGATATCATACCCATCTCCTGTGCAACCATTTCCCAATTTGGATTTAGAAGACAGACACTTTCCTATGTGATAAAAACCTATACTTGGCTGGATCAGGTGACCCTATTATAGGTTCAGACTGCTGCAGGACTTCAGGCGATACACTGTGATGCACAGAGCACTTCTTTGCAACCAACAAATTAAACTGTTAATACAAATAAGTGTTAACAGGCATTAGATTGAATCAAACCATCACTTTCAAATTTGTAGTTAATGGCATCACATTTCAAACTGGTACAGCTCATGTAACATCTGTTTGGGCCCTTTACCACTAGGAGTGAGCCGCTGATAAGGTTCAAATCTGCGTGCCTCTTTGGGTTCTGTCTCTGCATGATAACACATGTCATCTGCACAGTTGGTATTATGCAAATGGGGCACAAAAACACATTTTATCAATAGACATTTATCTCAGTAATGAGCAGCAGATGACAACTTTGCACCGATGTGTTGTGCCACTTCACCGTTAATTAAGATCAAATTAGTTTGGAAATGTTAAAGTTCATCACTCTGGCAGAAGGGAACTTTTAGGTTGTTGTTGTATTAGGGTAGTATCTGATGAAATGTCTGCTACGGAGACATTAAAGTGCACTGGGAGATGGAAGCTCATTAATTTTAAAAAATGAATAAATAATAATAATGAGTGAGTCACATTGGAAGAATGAGCAGGTGAGGCCTCACCAGGAGGAAGCAAAGATGACAAGAGTGAGAAAAAGGTCATAATGGAGATAAAGGAGTGCACCAACACACATTTCCAGTATTATTGGCATTTTCAGCCTTTCAAAATAAGTTCAATTTAACAGCAACTGAACTGCTAAAAATGAACACACTATAATTTTAATGTCTATGTTACTATGATGTACTTCTTAACATACTATCACATGACAAACAGTAACATTTACATAAGTAAAAGTAGGAATATCATGTTGTAAATCACACTCAATTAATAAGGAAAACATATAAAATCCAGTGAGGCAAGTATAAATTGTGTTTTTATTATAATATTTGACAATTATTGCAGATTGCCTATTGCAGTCTAGATCTAATTTAACTGATTGGACAAAGTTAAGTGTACAATATATTTTGTATTTTTTTTTAATATTAATGGAAGTAGCTGTGAAATGAATATGGTGGGGTAAAAACTAAAGATGTTCTTGCACTGTAATGCAGTGGAGCACAAAATGTACCTGAAAGCTGTACAGACAATACATGTCACTAGTTTAAATGTATTGTGTTCTCACTGTGTGTCACGGTTCTGGGTCCTTTTTGACCCAGCGTTTTGAGTTTTAGTTTATGGATTATGTTTAAGCCCTTCAGGTTTTCCAAGTTCATTTTTTATCATGCCTAGGTTGTTATAGTTCTTTGTTATTAGATTCCCCTTGTGTCTTCCACCCCCGTTAAGTCTCCCTTGCCCTTCATGTGTTTCATGTCTGTCTTACGTCGTCAAGTTCAGGTTGTCATGTCTGCGTCTTATGTTTCCTGTTTTATTTTGAAGGTCCGTGTCTCGTGTCAGTGTTTCTAGTTTTGCTTCCCCTGTCTCGTCCTGCCTAATCACTCCCAGCTGTGCTCTCCTCCTGTGGCTCTTTCCCCTCGTTATC
>VUQG01003076.1:0-14842 GCA_015106755.1 Etia nguti
CTCGATTCAAAGGGTGATCGTTCTACGCCTGACGCTGGACTTGACCGCTCCAGCAGATGCTGTGCAATTTCTTTCATGACCAAAAGCACGTCAATTACCAGCTCCATCCCGCCCCGCGTGACAGCAGTAGCAGCTATCCAAAAATATATGAATACTATTGAGGTCTCTGTGGATCGCCTGGAGGCAGAGACTCAGGAATAGCGTCAGTTTCGTTTCAAAGCGGAGCAATTATCCCAGGCCAGGCTGGACGAATCGATTCCTGCAGACACTAAATGCTCCTGGCCAATTATAAAGGCAGTGTGTCCTCCTTTATGCTGCCTACTCGTGGGGAAGCCATCAGCAAGCACCGGGACAAAGCCCGGACTACTTTGTTTTCTATCTTCATTCATTCAAAAAAAAATTATTTTTATTTTCTTCTCTCTGTTATCGCGTGTTTTTATATTTCGCCTTTTCCACCAGTTACCCGTTCTAATTGTTACTGAGGGGCGCCCCCTTCTTCCTCTCATCATGCTCCACGTGATCACAGCCAGCTGCTGCTGAGAAAGAGAGAGAGGGAGAGAGAAAGAGGGGAAGAGAGAAACACCAACTCGCCGCGACTCTGAACGCACCGCACATACAAACTAAATCGGGAGGACCGCTGCTCGTTTCACCCGTGGATACTATTACACAACTGCCGTCGTCTCCAAATCCTGCCCGTGGGATACTCTGGCTTCATCCTCTCTGCTGTGCAGTTTTATCACCTCCTTTTATATATCACCCTCCTTCCCCCCCCCTTTGCCATCTTTCTCCCCTCTCCTCATCTTTGAGCATCTTCTCCTGCTCGCAAGTCTTCTCGCTTGCGTCGCTAACTTTTTTCCTCCACCCCACACAGCCTCCTCCATCGCCCACCAACCCCTCGGCAGTGCCCCCACTAGACCTCTTTTTCTCCTTCTCGCTTGGATCGGGCGGAACCTATTTGGCCGGTCTACACGGGGCACTGCTACATGGGGCGCACGGTCTCGCTCGGAAAATGTTCTGCTGTAGGTCTCTAGGCGCCCCCCTGAACCTGTTGGGATTGGAGTTGTCGGTGCGCGTCTGCGTCTCTTTCCCACCTCGCTTGTGCGGTCGGGGCCAGTGAGAGATGGGTCTGTCCGTGGCGGCTCAGGCACCTCTCGAGGAGCCCCGACGACTGCGCCGGTGGAGCGGGACAGCGGGGGGCTGGCTCAGGATCACACTCGTCTCGTTTCTCGCCACTTTACCTGTGGAGCAGCTGCGCGCCTTCCCTTCCTCCCTCAGCGACTGCCAGACGCCGACCGGCTGGAACTGCTCCGGTGAGAGTCATTTTATTCAATAGCAGCTTCGCTTCAGGTTGTTGTGCAGTAAATATCTAGACGCACATCGAAGTTAAACTCATGTGAGACTAGTGTTAGATCCCCGAGACTGAGCAGCACGACCAGATCAAAGTTTAGGAGAGCGCTTGAAACACACGCCTCATTCTTCTCGCTGTAGTTTTGTGATTGTGTGCAGTCAGCATGCCCGGGGTCGGTGCTGGAGCCGTGGAGCACTCTGGCTGCAGATACCGACCGCAAAAGCCCGACGATAAGGGGATGCAGAGTTTTGGAGGGGGGTTGCTTGATGTACATTTAGCCTCACTGAGTTCGCCTCGGAGCTTGACAGCAAAGCATGCAGCGGCAATCATGTCACCGGGCAGGCGAGCGGGAGGGTCGATGATTTCGATCCGACACGAAGTGGAAGCAGCGACAATAAGGATCATTTTAACGAGAAATAGAGCGGACGAGAAGGGGTGGGGGGTCTGTGGGAAGCTTGTCCACGGAATAAGGCGGCGTGCGCCACAATAACACCAACACGGTTAGTTTGAGGTCGCAGAAATTCAGTTTGAGTTCAAACTGGCTTCTTTCGTGTGGTCTGCGAGTACCCCGAAGCAAAAACCCATTCTAGTCAAGTCTTGGGTGTTTTATCGAGCTCAGATTGAGCATTAACTTTAACCCAGCAAATTGATCGCAGCAGAAAATTACAGCCTAGTTTTATGGGCTTATTTGGCAAGCAGGTTGTTTAATTAATTGACACCTTTAAATAATAAAAAAAAACGCTGTCGTTTCTTTAACAGACCACTGAGCTATAAACTTGTTTTCTCCCTTTGGTGCCCAAAACGATAAAAGAAGCGGAGCGGGCTGCAGAGCGCAGCGCCTCGCCTCCCTTTGTAAATCAGCCGACTGTGCCGCCATATATTTCCCCTGTCGCCTGTCTAAGTCTGAACCCTTAAAATAGCTCTAAGCCGATTCCACACACTCATGGGCAGTAGCAGTATTGATATTATAGCTCATAACAGCCAGACATCAATATGAGAGTTATGACTGCTGTTTGGCTGCTTGAAAAAAGGAGTATCAGTGTAGCCTGCTTGGGTGACACCTCAATAAGAAGAAATGGGAAGTCATTTATTACAAGGAGCATAACTAATGCGCGTGTGACATGTATGGGAATGATGTTAAGAAATGCTGCATGATAGATCTATATTTGATTCTACAAGCTAGATTGACAATCAGAAGGGTGGGGGGTGCTTAATTTGGATATCAAAGTTTTAAAAATGAATTAGATTATGATAATGGGCTGATTAAGTCAGACTTAATTAAGCACACGCAAACAAGAAGCGATTGAACTCTATCTTATTACTGTAACCTGTGGAAGATTGCTGTCATTATTCTAAACATATCTGGTATTCATAGGGTTGAGGCCAAAACCGTGATGCAAACACCTGCAACATCAGACTGTGATTCTGTCTTTCTGTACCGTGATACCTATGTTGAAGTGCTAATGTTGAAGGATCACTGAGGTAATGAGTCAACTGGAAATACATGAGGATAATTTTATGTCATTGATCCACTAATGACCAAGCGATCAGACATATGTGGTACAAAGATTTTTTTCCTTGTTTTTGTTTTATTATTCATTCTGTAATGAAAAGCCCAGGTATGAAGTGAAACCGTGGCTCAAGAATTTACAGTACACGCAGATGAAGTCATCAAGGAGTTTGTCTGAACAGTACTCTCCTCTGATTCAGGCCGATAATTGATCATATCTTTATTCAGATTACTGCATTGTAACCTACTGGAGGCTGGTTTTGTGCCGCCGCTGTTGATGGTGGTGATGATTTGCACGTAATCACTGATAATGGTACACATCCTGTCCCAATACACACTCGCCTGCCTCCCCACTTCCTGACACACTCTCATCTGCATTTCAGCGAAAGCTTTTATCCTGCACGCCTTGAGGAGGCTTAAGTGCATATGATAGAACAATGGACATGCACTCACATGCACCCAGCATCAGTTACAATTAATAGAGCACAGCAAGTGACATGTAGTCCACCGTGAAAAGATAAGACCCTTTGAAAGATAATAAAAATAAGATAATGATATTAATAAACCCGCAGTAATGGCACAGGGCTTAATTATCCACTTCTTCCTAACAACACCACCAATGTGTGACAGTTTGCAGTGCAGGGAGAATGGCACTGACTGAAAAACAGTTTGGTGATGAGCCCAATGTCACTTCAGTGCTAAGAAACAGATAATTATGGGCAGTAGTATCAAGAAAACGAGTTGCCAGTTTCAACAGCGTCGCCTTTGAAAAAGCAATGAATTTGATTTTGTTTTATGGAATAAAAGGAAGAGTTAGAAAAAACTTGGTTTGACAAAGACTGCCATTCTGTTTGGCTTGCATCTGTTAATGGCTTGAGGAACTGCCAGCGAGGAGGCAGAACAGCTCAATCTCAATCCTAGAAGGGCACCGAGTGAATGTTTGAGTGCGAGTGCAGACATAAAATTGTTCTTGAAATCCCTCGTGTCATCTTGTACTAGGTAGTATTTGTGAAAAGATTTGAATGTACGAGTTGTGGCTCTGTGAAGCTGCAGCAGAACAAGAATGTTTTCCACACTTCTTAAGGTCCTATATAGTATATATTTCTTTAATTAATTATATTTTAGTGAGGCGTGTGGGAAGCTATAATCATTGCATACATTATGTGCCAAGATTTTAAAAAGGGATAACTGAACTGTGAAATGTTTTTAACACGTGCCACCATATTGACGGAGTAATGTCACAGAAAATGAAGAATTTGACATTTTGACACATCACAATAGGTTAGGAGCAGTACGGTTATAAAATTAACGAGTGCTGAGTTCCATTTAGCTGCTTCAGTTTCTGATGCTGTGCATGTATTTAGGAGACTCCTTGTCACACTGTTATGACTTTCTAGGACACCTGAGTGTAACTGCATCGTTGTTAACGTAATTAAAAACACATGATTTTTCCTGCCATGACAAGTCATAATGACTGCTATAAAAAGGGCCCATTTGATCTGTTAGTTGGTCAATTTTCTATTGATTTGTGTTTATGCCTGTTGCTGCATCATTATTTGTCCAGTAAAAGGTTATCATTTTCAGGATGTAGAATTAAGGAATTCATTAAAAACCATAAGAGAAAAGAAGGAATGCTTTTTTTTTTCTTTATTGGTTTTTGTGTCACTTCATGATGACACATGAAGTAGTTGTGGGATTCAACAGGGTTCAGTGCTAGGGCCAATACTTCTTACCCTCTACATGCTTTGTCTAGGCAATATTATCAGAAAGCAAGCAGTCATATGTAAAGAACACCAAGGTATTTCTAAATTTAAGTGAAACAAATCAGTTGAAAATACCAGCACCTATTAAAGACATATAGGACCACATGGCATGTCATTTTCTATCTGTGAATTTAGACCTGACTTTGGCCCTACTTGCTACTGTAAACAGACTTAAACATAAGAAAAAGGGGAACAGTGACAAACAGACCGTGATATGCCAATTAAAATTCAACATCTTATAGTATGACGTATATGGTAATGACAAGTGAAAAAGAGTTAACAAGGTGAAGAGGCTGGTTTCAGATGGGAACTTGTCGTCTCACTTGGGGGCGTAGGATATGTGGAATATTCACTGAAGACTAAATGTCAGGTACGCTAGGACTCGGACACGGCTTTTGTTACTTTAGAATCATTTTTCCCTTTGGAAAGGTCCTTTATCTACCTTATACACACCTGTCTCCTGTTCAGTACCATCAAAATCAGGAATATCTAGTTCCTAGATAATAATTTGCTGGACACTGACCTTAAGTTGCACAATTTATTGCTGCCTGATCCTGTGACGATGCCGATCAGTGCAACAAGTACACTGAGTTTTAAGATCCTAAAAATCTCCCTATAGCCAAACTGAAGGCTTACCTGACCTGTCATTTAATATTGACTACAGTAATGTGTTAATGTTACTACTGTCATGTTAAGACTCGTTGAAACAAATTTCTGTACAGATTTGTGTTGGGTAAAATCCTTTCCAGTGACAATTTACCTGCATGCACTCAAAAACTGCTGCTTTATCCAAGATGTCATACTCATCCAACGCAGTTAACTATATAATTAGAATTTTGTGTAATTATCTCAATCAGACCTGCGATTTTCGTGCTTGTATTGCTTTAGACGTCTGTGTTATATACCGACTGCACATCAGCTGGCTGATAGACATCTTTAACTGATGTACTTGCAGACTTTTACACATATTCAGCTCAAAGCTTTTGGCTGTATTTGGTCATATTAAAACAAGTAGAAGAACAATGGATTCATAGGTTGCTGAAAGGAATTCAGTCCAGTTCAGTTTTATCTTTATCACACATTTCTACTGTAATAATAAACTGTATGAATGAATGCTCACAATTTAATTATACCTTACATCTCCTGTGGGTACATTTCTGTGATAAAGACAATCTGTTCTTCAGTGAATACTTTGCTATTGTTAACTTTAAAAGTCCATGTGATGCTTTGAGACTTATAGTGACAGGGACAAGTGTAGAATATGCAAAGCCTCCTGCAAATCCCATCAAGTGGAGGGAATTTAAGAGCATTCTAGGGAGAACTAGCCATTTGCTTTCGAGATCTGCCAAGACAGAAGTCAGACGTACGTGCATGCAGGTTTACACCTCTGACAATAAACTGCAATGAAAGATGAATTTTGAGATAAGCAGTGCTGGCTTGGTTTAATCAAAAATGGATCTGAAGTTACTAATTGGTTCTATTAAAGTAGTGAAATGAAAGTTGTTCAGCTAAGAATGCTTTATGTTTTATTGTCTCGTATTTCACATTAAAAAAAAAATCTTGAAAATTTGTTTAAAGTCTCAGGATGTTTTCACACCTGCATGATTTAGACCATTTAAAGCAAAGTCTACTTCATTTCCCTCCTTGTTGCAGTTTGTCTGTGCAGACTGAACACCGATCGCACTCAGGTGAAGACAAAAACATCTGCATCAAGATCCTTTGGTGGAGCTGGTCTCAGTCCAGTTGCAAACAACCTCCAGAGCGGTTTGTTTATGGTTAGAACGTGATCTTACCTCGAGCCAACCAAGCTACCCCGAGTACACTGCGAGTCTAAGCTAAACATCTTCCCCTAGCCAGTTATGCTTTGTATTCTGAGATGGGAAAAAGTACTATAGATGTGCAGAGTACACAAACTGTAACTGCTAGCTGTAAAATGAGCCGAGGTCTCAATAGTCCTGAACACAATACGTTCTTCCTGTATTTACCTTTGTTGCTCCTTGCACAGAAACATCTGGCCAGGAAGCGAACTGAATGCTGTAATGACAAATTTTGGATTACTTCAAGTTTTCTCTGTGCGAAAAGAAACCAAACCACAAGAAAGAGCTACAAGTTTACAAACCCATCAGTTGCTTCAGACCAAACAAACTATGATTTGCTTTTGGTGTTCGGCGTTCAATAATCTGATATAAAAAGACTAAACTGTAACTTCCTCCCTCACAAACATTTGCAAAAACCTGTTGCAAAGTTATAAAAGAAAGACCTCCAGTACGAGAAAGGTCAGGAGAAGATGTCTCACCACTGTGGTTGTTCAGCCTTCATTATTAATTTAGTCTGTTTAATTATTGATCAGCACAATGCTTAAAACCTGGGTGGAGAACTCTTCATTCTTCTTAGTGCATAGTTCTTAGTGCAGTAAAATTCCAGGTAGGTAGGAGGAGATGCATTTGGCTAACAAGTTCTCTCTTTTAGACAAGTAAGTGCTTCACTTGGCATCTTAATCGTTAGCATATAAACATTACCTTCTCAATATTTGATGTTTGGCAGCTTGTTTTCGTTAATTATTCAGCTCACTGTAATCTCCTCCTGGAACGACAGGGCAGGAGCAGGAAGTATACGTTTTCCTGGCCTCTGACACAGTGCAGCTTGGGCCGTGCACAGAACTTGTATCAGTCGTGTCCTATTTACATTTGGTTGAGCACGAGGCACGAGAGTGCGCAGCACACATTGCAACACATCCAAAGCAAACAATAACAGCTGGAACGATTTTATCATTGCATCTGTTTTCCGTTCTCTCCCTAAAGTTACCTTTGGTAAAGTTGGTGATGCTGGGTTTGGAGCAGCTCTATTTAAAGCTGTGGTTTTCAAATTTTTATTGACTCAGTGGATGTTTAGGGAGCCAACAAATCATTGAAGGCTATACCCAGCTACAGGAAATTGCTGCACACAGGAAATTGCACACATCTGCACATTTCTGTTTATAATGTTTTATTTCAGAGTGGCAGTTTTGTTAGCAATTGTAGTTTTTTTTTTTAAACAGTTTGTGAGGTGGTATTTATTGGCAGCAGTTATATTTTTCACAAGGTTTAGTCTGCTGTGAGATGTTGCAACATTAGCCCATTAGCAACAATTTTAGAACCCTGGATTTAAAGAGTAAGGAAGAGAAGTGGTCCTAGCTTTTATAACCTGTGCTTTATGTGAAACATTACATTCAAATTTTGGGGTAGGACCAGAATTACTCTGGCTCGCCTGCTGATTCATGAGCATTTGTTCTTGCTCGCTAACACATCCGATTTTTTTAGCTAAATGTCCTTAAGATTAGCTAACAGATAGCTAATTATCTGTTAATTGGTTGGTTACCAGATGCGACTAATACTAGACACTTTAATTTGGTCTTCATACCAGTTGGATGGTCTGCTACTGTTTGTCAGATCTGTGCCAAGTGTTAGCCATAACAGTTCTGCACATCAACCAAGCACAAATGAATTATAACAACTATAACTGCATGTATTGGCCCACATTTCTTTTGTTATATTCAGGCCTTATGGGCTATTTACCACATGGGCCAATTAAACGGGACATCCAGACTACACATGTCGAGTTCACAATATGTTAGCCATGGTGCACATTTAATTTTGGCACTATTTGCAATTTTACACTTGGGGATTATATCTTTTTTGTTCAGTTGCTTGCCAGATGTAGCCCACATCTGCATGCTGCCTGTGTCCTTTTCACACCAGAACTGTGTGTATATACATATGTATGTATATATATACATACATACATATGCTTGGGGTCATATTAAATGGCATCATCATTTGTCCAGTACGCAAGCTGGGCCTTTGTTGCTTACAATGCTCAAATACATGAATAGTCTGCCTCACAGCTGAGCAGGCAGTAATGTGGAGTCAAGTAGCACTTTTGCAGTAAGCTTTTAAAATTTCCTAAAATACATTAGTGGAAAGGTAATTAACAGGTCCCCACTTTTCAGTATAACTCTGACATGTAAAGAAAATCCACCGGTGTTTTTCTTTTACTCCCTAAATGTGTTGGGTTCAAATATGTAACCTCGTCAATGTCAAAACTAGTTTCAGAATTCATATTTTTTGATCAAACTTGTCCTCTTGAGCTTGGCCAAACCAGGTATGTGAGGTACACTAACCCAAAATGCATTTTTCCCCACTTTGGATTGAACGGCTGTAAAATAGTGAATATATTGTTCTGAGGATTCAGTTTTATCCATTTGATCTGATCTTATTCAGAACATCTGGATAAGCCATACAATTACTTTACTTTACCCCCCATGTGTGCCGCAAAGCAACAGGAAGCCAGCCAACTCGACAGGAATCCTGGTTATGATTGCTTTGTTGGATTGTGTGCACCGTGCTCATGGAGGGAGGACATTTATGAAAGATGTGTAGCTTGCATTTGAAAAAAATTAGGTGATATCTTGTATTCAGCACTTCTTGATACATATACATTTTTAAAAAGTTTTTAGGAGGTAAAGTATGTCACAGAAATGTCTCTGAAGTCTGTATGAACTTTATCAAACCAGTCTCACATTAGTAAAATAGAAATTCAACCTAAATGTTCTGTAAGTTACTGACTTTGAATCAGAGATTATGCATTTACAATTATAATAATCTCACAGCACGTTGCAGAATGTTTAGTTAATATCCGCTGACTGTACATGTAGGTATTTGTACAGGATACTGACAACATTTTTAGTTGATAACGATAATGCTTATCACTGTAATCCTGTTTCATGTTTAAATTTTAAACTTGGCAAATCTCTCCAACACCTCTATTTTTTATCATCATATATTCTAATGTTTGCCAAACATGTGGGGTTGAATTTTTGAATTCAAAGCAGCTGCCACACAAGAGAATTGGAAATCAGATTGCACCAAAAGGCAAAATGGTTTTATGATTAAAAAACAAAGGTGATGAATATTTACCTGTTGATTGCGTGTCATTTATTATTGTGAAAACAAAGACATTTTTCAAGTTGTACCACCACAGTAAATATCACTTGTAGGCAATCATTCTCAAATGACTGAGATTGGTGCTGTTTTTCCCTAAAGCCTAAACCCTTTTGGCCCCAGTGTCTCTGAAGATGTAAGAGAAGCAAGTCTGAAACATAACATAATTTATGTCACATGATGGTTGTTTTTCAGACATTTACAGCTATTACAAAAGCTGATATGCCACTCGCATCCTTGTAAACAGTTCACAGGAACAATCGTCTTTGATTCCAGTAGACAAAGCGTCTTCATCTGCAAGTCTTGATTGCACTGTTGTTCATAAGATGATAAGAATGTCTCCAGCAGTAATGAATCCCTGTGAGTTATTGTTTACAAGTGATAGATGTATTCCTTTTGCTTCCTGGCTCCTGGAGATGTCCAAGCTTCGCATCTGTTTCTCGGTAAGGAAGACAGTTTAATGACTTGTGGAGGAGTCACATTTTTTTTTCTTTCATTTAAAAACGAGTTTCTGCTTTTTCCCCCCCCTTTGTTTTCCATAAGCCTGTTGCCCAGAGAACCTTGGAAAAAAAAAAAAAAAAGCTAAAATATCAAACTATGAAATTTGTAGCTTGGAGTGACTTCACACACACAGATTCACGCTCACACACAAAAAACATTTCCAATCTTTCAAAGAGTTTGCTAGCTGGATTGAAAATGATCTGATATTTTCCAATCATTTGTATGCACGTAGCCAGTTGTATGATTGTCATCCTAACAATGCTTCTCTCCAGTGAGTATCATCAACATGCCAGTTGCCTGGGTGCCAGTTTTTTTTTTTTTGCGTGCGGTTTTCCAGACCGTCTTGTATGGCCCTCTTCAGGCTGAGGGCTTTGTTCCATCTGAGCACTCCAAGCTTGGAGACCACTCATGCCACTGTTCTTGGCTCAGTGATTGTATGTTTGCACAGAGAGCTTACACTTTATGGTCATTCAGGACGAATAGCAGGTTCGTTTCAGCATGGACTTCTATTCCATGGGGTATTATTGCCTGATAGGTTGTTCTATGCCAAGAAGGGCTTTTAGAAGTGGAGAGGGTCATTGGTTATGACAGGTTACAGGAGATGCTGTGTCTAAGTGTCCATTATAATAAGATATCTATGAATAGAAAATAGCTTTGTAAGATATCTTGCCTGTAATGTCCACAGACAGCCAGGTATTATGATGGGTATGAATATCATACGTGCCATTTCACATGATAACTTTTTGCCATTTCGTGAGATGAACAAGGCCGGCTCCTTAGCTTAATGCAATGTCATGATAGCACGTTGGCATAGTAAAGATAAGAACAGTGTGGTTTTTTTGATGTGGTTGATAATGTGTTTAGTTTTCATACGTTTAGTTTACACCTGTAAGTTCAGTGTACAATGTTGCATTTAATAGAATCTAGTCAAATAAAATGTACTTGATTGGGATACATTCACTTTATACCAAGCATGTTTTCCCTAATGATTAGATATTTGAATACATTTCTCTTTGATTTTGTTTTGTTTGATGTTTATTGAGTCTACAGAATAAAAAAAAAATTGAGTGTATTTTACTAATGTGGAGATTTCATTTCTTAACGTAGAGTTTGCTTGATTTACTTTTTTTTGAATGATAGTAAAAGCCAGGCTAAGTGAAAAATCAGAACACACACTGGGGTAGTGGATAGTCTAATGTGCTCCCTGTAGGATGGTGTGGTAATAAAGAATATCTCTGTGAGAAAAGTTAAGCACCCAATTAGGAGGTTTGGGGTTTTTTCATGCTCTAATTGTTTGATTAAATAAGGTTGATTAAAATAACCTAAAATGTAATTTTATTGCTCTTAAGAGACGATTGATCCCAAAGAAATGTGCATTTTCCCTGGGGGCTGTCATAATGGTCGCAGATAAAAGAATATGTATATGTTTCAATTGTTGTTTAAACCTAGATACTCAGCATCTTCATCGTATACTTGCTTCATCGTGTGTCTCGTGTTTAAAAGAAAAAAAAAGATAAAACGTCACTCGCCTATTTGCTTTTCCCTTAAGGCTGCAAAGTATAAACTGAGACATAAAAGAACAAAACCCACACTGTTCATCTTTGAACATCAAAGATGAATCCCTTTGATGTTCATATTTAGCTCCAAATTCCAATTTTGCCATGCCTTGTGGACTTTCTTACTGTGTTTTTCTTTTTAATGGTTAATTAAATATTTTAAAAATGCTTGCTGAAAGACACAATTGAAATGCATCTTTTCTCCAGGTTTTAGTCGTGTATATAACTTGGTGTACCTAAATACTGTCATTCCACTAGGCTACACTGTGCATGCGGTTCGTGGGAACTAGTAGAACTGGTTTCCTTCCTTCTGAAATGGTTTAGAGTTATTTTGTTATTGTAAACAATCATGGGAATTCAAAACCACCAACTTCATGCTTTGAATGAAAATGGTCTGCTGCTTAAAATGACATCCTATAATTCGACAATATCATATTAATTATTTATGTTAGTCTGCTTTTTGCTATTTTGGTTTTCTGCCTTCTGTGTGCACCGACAGCTTACAAATGGACTGATAAATGGCCAAATGACACGATACGACTGCCTCAGTTTTTGCATTTGATGTTAAAAAAGTGTTGAATTCTCATCAGAAAAACAGTTATGCTGGCAGAAGTCATGAAATCTCCAATAACAGTCTTTTTGTCCTATTTGGGTGGCGTGGAAAAAGTTGTCCACGTGACCTTTTAAATAGAAACAGTGAAATAATGTGAAAAAAGGTACAGAGGTCTATTGTTCATTCATCTGGTGTGACGTTTGTGTTCATGGCTGTATATTTAGCATGCACTCTATATTAACTCTGCTTTTGGTCTCTAACAAATGTTCTGTTGATGTTCGGTACTCACCAGGAAGGGTACAGTAGATTAACCTGACGGTTGTGGCTGAAATCAGTGTTGGGAACTCCTCATTGCAGAGGGAGGATTAATATTAATTTATTAATTAATATTAATAAAATGACTGGATATTTTGCTAGAAAACACATTATAATTTCTTGAGAAAAAACATGTATGCACCAGTAATATAGTAGACTGGACTTTAAGGGTTAAATGCAAATGCTTCAAGTAGTACAAAGCAGCCTGTCAGTCGTGAATGCGCTGCAATTTCATTTTGCATATAAGACAATTTACTGACATGTCTGTGATATGTCATATCTAATTTATTCACTGATTCATGATGATGTCATACAATTTATAGCTGAATAAGGATGATAGACATGTCAATATAAACAGAAGTAAAAATCTTCTCTAGCGAGACTACAGTCTGGCCTGGGCATTATTGCCATGTTTATATGATTTAAGTCATTTGGTTCCTAAATATTCTCAGCAAAAAGTTTTCTGATGGGTTTGTCTGACAAATGTCTTAAGCTTTAAAACTTTATTCAGTGATCGTTAAAAAAAAACTCAGCTTTTAAACTTTTAGCTTGGAATGCATTAAAATAATCTTTGTGCAAATAGATACTGCACGATTTCTGGGTTTATGTCAGCTGGAATTTGTTGGAATACACTTTAAATGTATTTTGGAAAAAGCCTTCATGCACATGTTATGGCCTTTGTGCACGTGGCCTTTTTTTTAAAGCAATCACTTCAGGTAAGCTAACAGCCCTGAGCTCAGTCTACAGTCTCAGGCCCATGTGACTCGTTGATTTGATTCAGAAAGCTATGTTGGAGTCATTTGAGCTCCCTAACGCAGCCTGAATCGGATCATATCCCAGTTTTGCCTCTGCTGGACAACGCCCCAGGAGTTAGTCTTGTTGTACACAAACAAATATTAAAGAGAAATAAATAGGTGGAGAAACATAACAAATACGTTGTGTAGGACACAAAATTATACGCCATGACCTCAGTAATAAACCTAAATGTAACCTCTATTAAACATCTGAGTGCTTTCTAAAATGATGTATTAAAGAGCACTAGCCACTGTTCAATATCTCCAGCGTCATCAGAACATCATGTAATATACAATCATCAAAAAATCTTTTGTTCACCCTTCAGCAGCGACTACTGCTTTTTCATTTGATCATTCTGGCAGCTAAGGACAAGGATTGCACTAGCATTGTGTATTTGCACAGTAGACCTATGTGTTCCAAGAGTGCAGCGTGCTGAGGGAGATATGACTAATGGCAGAGGTTCATTACGAACGACCCTGAGTGGGTTTCAGGTTAGAGTTGCTTGAAGGCTCGACAGAGAAGCACTTAGTCACTGTTGTCCTTTGTTGGCTTTGGTCCTCCAGGTTCCGATGACCGGGACACAGACCTGTTCTTGTGCGACACCAACACATGCAAGTTTGATGGGGAATGTCTAAGAATTGGGAACATGGTGACATGCATTTGCGATTTCAAGGTAAGATGTGACGTTGCTGTTACTTTTTCATTGTGTTTTACAACAATGTTTTTCCTTTTGATGTTAAATGTCTCTTTGCTAACCCTCCCCTGTCTTTATTAAAAGTTCATTCATGGTATCTATAACTAAAAGTGAAAGGCAGAGGTTTGATTAAATTATATTATTTATATAGTTGAAGAATTTTAATATTGTCTGTCTTTCCAGCCTTTCCAAAATGTTGCCAGTATTTATGCTAACATACAGATTAGTTAGCACATCTGCTAACTAGCTTACTACATATTTCATGTTATATTTTTTTCAGGGATTGTGCCCACTAATTACCATATGTTGACATATGTTGGTTAACTTTCCACTTTTGTCCTTGTGCAGATGTTAGCCATTAAAACAGGCCCTAGTTTCAAGGTTATAGCACTAATGCTACAGTCACACAAGGGAAAACAGTGTTTATAGACTGTGGCACAAACAAAATAATTACAACTCCGTGCAATGAACTTTTAATCTCTTTGAATTTGAAATAGTTGCCTTTAAGACAGGGACCAGGTCTGCAACCACTTGTGGTTAGTTGCTGTGTAAGAGAGCAATAAAACAGCAGTAAGATGAATAAGATGAACCCAGTTATGGCAGTTATATGGAATGTGTTTGTGATGAAACAGCAATTAACTGTAGTAAATCAGCAAAAAATTGCAGATCTGCTGCCTTCTGTACATGAGGACATTCACATTAAAAAGGAATTCACAGTAAAAGCTTACAGTCCAGCTAAAACCCTGTGGCAGATTGGCGAATCACAATTTTCTCCCAAGTAGTTTGCTGTCCTGTTTTTTTTTTTTTTTTTTTTTTTTTTTTTTTTCA
>VUQG01003076.1:15150-37108 GCA_015106755.1 Etia nguti
ATCTCAGTGTCAAGGCAGTACAGCTGCAACAGTCGTCCTTAGTCTAGCCTCCTTTATTTTAATATATTTAACAGTCAAAGGCCAGGAGTGTGTGTGTGTGGTTTTTTTGCTTTCAGCAAAATAAATCAAAATGATTTGAGTGTCAAATGCTGAAACTAATTAAAATTGCACTTGTATACTTGTAAAAATGGCATGTATAAAAGAAAAATAATAATGAAACAGCAAAAAACACACTTGTGTTATTGGAAATATACACATATAATAAGTTGAAAGTTAATCTGTGCTGCGTCTGAAGAAAGAATTTAAAGATTTATAGAATCGATTGGATCGAAGTCCATTGTCTCTATTAGACGATATTAGGCCCAAGGGGAGGTGCTCGCATACCATGAGCCCAGTTTACAGCTTGCTCTGAAATCCGACATCGCTATCCTGGTATACTACACTCTCCACATTCATAAACAAGACTGTCACTGATGAGACCAAAGACTGAAAGGCCCTCGTTAACGGCATAAATCTAGGAAATTAGGCTGTTCTTGATAATGACTCATACTTAACTTTATGGCCAGACCTATAATAAAAAAGGAGCAAGCCAGTCAGCAGAGTATTGATTTTTGTATAACGTTTGCAAGCTTTGCCAATGAATATGCTATACAGAGCCCCTTATAATAGAAACCACTGGGATCGGAGGATGTGGCACGTGTTCTCATCTGTCGCTTTTATCAGAACGTCATCAGCGCAAGCAGGCACTAGGCAGGCTGACACTCGTTTGGTCACCAGTTTTTATCTCAATTTCGTACTTCCCTGGGAGCAAACGTTAACAGAGGCCTGCAGATAAATGACATTACAGCTCCATTCCTCTTCAGGAGATCTCACACTGATACTGCTGTCGCTGTGCATTCAGGCGCTCTCTGTGCTCTCGGAAAAGAACAGGTCACACCACAATTTCTGCCTTAATACCATGAGTCAGAGGGCAACTTTCTATGCATCTTTATTTGGTTTGTGTGGAGGAGTTCCTGATGTCAGTCTCTTTATTTCATCAGTCAACATAAACATGACCCCCCTAGCCTAGCAGGCGATGCCATGCCCTGAAATAATCAGTCACTACTAATCACTGTCAAATAAATGGATCCAAGATTTTTCTCCTGTTGGCAGTTTGTTCAAGCTTTCAGAGGGGAACGTTGCATAAATTCTCATCTTGGATGGATTTCCTTTGTTCCAGAGGAATCTATGTGTGCACACATTCGCACACAAAAACCCCAAGCAAGAGACATGCAAGGGACTGTGAAGAGGAAGAGAGTTTGATGTGGTGGAATCAATGGACACTATTCATTGCCAAGATGCATTAGATTCGCCTCACACTGACTCTTTAAAGAACCAAGACTTTCTCTCACCAACCCAAGTCAAACTGCTACAAAGCAGCGTGCGCTCTTGTACCTGAAAATGAGTTACGTCTTGTCTTTGCTAATGCGGTGCCCTGACTAATCACATAAAGTTTGCCGGTAATTTATCTCACAGCAGCTGCTGGGCAAAGCTATTGTTGCGGGTTTGGTTTTGTTAATGTCAGGTCACAGTGCTGATTCCCAAAGGGATCGTCCAGTCCAAAAGTATGTGCGCTCACGGCGATGTGAAATACTTCAACTCAAACTGTCCACTAAAGGGTAACTGGAACAATTTATTGTTCTTAGTAATGGTTCCTTTTAACAGAAAAGTTGGGAGTCGCTGGAAAAATGTCTAATAACTAGACACAAAATTTACATATAACTGTTCTCAGACTCTGAAAGATATAAGACATGATGGAAGCAAATAAAGGAGGTTTCAATATAGACATCACAGGAATGTCTGGGTTTTTTTGTTGCTTTTTTTTGTTTGGTTACTGGACTTTTTTTCCCCAAAAAATAATTTAATGAATTTTCATTTTATTTATTTATTTTTTAGTAATAATTCCAACAGGAAAGCACACTTTGAAGTCAAACATCTATCCTAAATTGTCATGACTAAAGATAAAAGATGGATGTGGCGGGCGATGCTGGAGTAGACTACTGGGAACTTTGGGACTATTTCCCGTTTTAACTGTTAAGCAAATTAAATTAGATAAACATCAAGTTAATCTGCTCTAAAAGTAAGACTCATATTGCACCTTTTACAGCTTTGATATTGGAGCCTCTGGATGGATGCTATAACCTGAGGGAATCCCCCGCCTACATCATTAAAGTTGGTCTAGCACATAAAGGATTAGATCGGTCATTTCATCATTGATATTTTCTCTACAACAACTGGCAAGAGATGAGGAATCTTTTAATTATTACTGAATCTCTCTTGTAAAACAAGAAATGCATCAGATCAACTCGAGTTTCGCATGTCGGGCCTGTTTGTACAATTGAGAACCAGGAATGGCCGAAAATGTCATTAAAACTAAAATATGCAGTCTTTAAAAATCTTACAGTTAAAGGTTTTCATATATTTTTGAGCAACTGATAACAAAATTTTCTGCTATGAATGAGGACGGTCAAGAATTTAGTTAGTGAGGAGGACAGGACTGCTGAGAGGCCTGATAGGATACCAGAAAAAACAGTGTTTATGAACCACATTAACTGCACTATCAAGTTGAAAAAAACCCACACAAGCCCACAGAGAACAAGTGATAAATGGATCCTGCATGAAGTCCAGATGTTCATACGCTTCTCATGTTTACATTGTAGATTGGAAGAAATCTGTCACATAAATTCAAATAAGATTAAAGGCTATGGAGCAAAGTCATTCATATTTTTTTACAGCATTCCACATACATAAACTCAAAGATACAAGCAGAATTATTACATAAATAATTGATTAAAGTTGTTAAATCAATAGCTTGACGGTATCCATGAATTTACAGCCGCATTCTGACTTTAATATCAATCAATACTGATGGATTTTAATACTGGGGTGGGGGGTTTGCATAACTTAGTGTTGCTTAGGAGACTGATAAGAAACAAAAAGGAAAGTTTAAAGTGAATTGCACTGTCATTTATCCCGTTTTCTCCACCATGAAAATGGTCTTTAGCATGAAGCTAGTGGCACATGTTCTGTCTTAATGTATCAGCTCTTACATGTTCTGTAGATTCTTAGAAAAACTCAGCAAGAATGAGATATAAAATGTTTGTTTTTTTATCTGTAATCAGATAAAGTCAGAACAAAGTGTTACAAGGTTTGGTAGGTTAAAATAAAAAAGCACAAAGAATAATGAGTTTTTCCACAACACAGTGTAATTAGTAGTATAAAAATGCATAGCATACCTTCATGAGTCTCTTCCACACACAATAGCAAGGTTTTTGGGTCAAGAATGATGCAGTAATATTCTTCAGTGAAAGTTCAAAATCTTTCATAGCCTACAGCAGGAACAAATTCAGGAACAGTCATGTTCTTGTTCCTGCTGAAAGCAGCATTAACATTATACTTGCAGCTCTAGATAACACTAGCTAACACTACTTAGCTTACACTTTTTGCATTTTGTTTAATTTTCTGCTGGATTGATGTATTTAATCTATAGCAGATAATGATAGCAAATAGATTTTAATGGCAGCGAAATACTGGTACTTAGGTGCAAATTAGTGCAACAGGTCAATCAATTAATTTAATTTGTGTGAAGGAGAGCGAGTGTTTTAGGTAGCAGAGGAAGCTTTATTTATCTGGAATGTAATTACACAATTAATTTGTCTCTCACGTTATAATTTAATAAATGTTTTCTATCAAAGTCAGTGAAATTACCACTAAATGTTTTCAGTGGCTTAGCGTATTAAACAAAATAAGATGACACTTTAAAGGCAAATGTCCTTTCAAAAACATCTGCGACACCAATGTTATCACTTACTGCTTATTAAGCCTGTGCTTATTCAGGTAAGTGAATCAGTAGAAGAATTTGGGAACAAGTTAAAAATAAAAAATGCAAATGCTAGAAAATTAAACCATTTTTACAAAAATTTTGAGGAAAAAAGTGTTGGCAAAAATGATGACCAAAGCATGTGATAGACTGTGTGCAAGCAAATCTTTGACAGAAATTTCTTTTGAAAGGCGTTCAAGTCTCAAAGGGCAGGGAGTCGGAAAGCACCATGAGTAGATGCAGCAGCTCTGTTTATGAGTAAGATGTTACATTACAGCTGAATGTGAATGGAATATGTGTAAAAGCATCCAAGCATCTCCCGCCGAAGGTGTTACAGATGAATGGGAGGCAGATGTTAACACAGCAGATGTAAGTAATGTGATGGGTCATTTATCTCAGGATTATGTACTACTCGAGGCTGATGACTACCAGCCCAGAGTCCTTGTAGTGTTCCAGGTAGGTCATGTTTAGTTTATGAAAGTTTCTGCAAATTGCCTGGCACCAGTAACACATTTCCTGAAGCAGTACACTGAATGTTATTGCTGCTCTGGATAGTTTAGCCATGTTGTCTTAAGAAATACTTTTTTTTCTATCTAAGAATTCAAATAGATTAAAAGACTCTTGCGGGATGTTACCTTTGTGGCTGTTTGACAGAGTGATATTCAACCAAAACTACACCATGAGTGACACGTTTCTGTTTGTCATACATTTCACTAATCCTTATAATAAAAGTATCGTTCAGATTCATAATCATAATGCCACACATAATGTGAAAGTGTACTGTTAAAGTTTTATGAATAGGCGCAACAAAGTAGTTGACTCTTTTGTCTGTGTCTTTAGTAAAAACTTTCCTGTTGATTTAATGATCTCAGTCATTAGTTTCCAGTTAGTTCCCATTAGAATTAAAAATGATGATAAAGAAGACAGCATTAGGGCCGGCCTATCTTGTGACCGACAAGTTGGTACTTTATGAGCACAGTGTCCCTTGGTTTTTTTTTTTTAATATAACTTCACCTCTCACCAAGACAGCAATGGCAAAAACATTCACTTTCATAATGAGAACACATTAAACAATGGGTTACTTCATGGGTTGTGCCAAAAGACGATGATCTCGGAAATCCGTGAGGGTTGATTGTTATTAAATTCATATTCTACTCTAAACTGCTCTCCTGTAATTTCCTATCAGCATCTCAGCATATAACCAACACTTGCAACAGGAACATGTCTCTCCGTACATTCCCCCACGTGGCACCTCTGCCCTCTTTATCACCTCTTTGTAAATTTTCATCTTACCGTCTGTTTGAAGATGAAACACTATGCTTCACATATGGAAGACACTGTGAGTCGTTCTGCATATATAAAAATACATTTGGGAGACAAACTCCCTGGTATCACTTTCTTTTACCAGTAGCAGTAGTGCTGCTGTGTTTGGGCAGTTAGCCTTGCCACGATGCTATCAGATGGTTATCAAACAATTGCTACGCATATTGGATGATTTGACTAAGACGGAGGTCGTTCAGCCATATTACATCAATCTTTTATATACCCTTGTATATTCCACAAAAACAACAACATTATTCATTCAAATAGGCAAAACGACCTCTGTACGGTATGTGTTTTTCTCATAAATGACCTTTTGTAGTCATGGAGATAGCACACTGTCTGAGACAGAAGTAGTTTAACGTCATAGCAGTGTAAACGCTCTTAGAGAGGAGGTTTAGGGTGGACAGTGTGCTTTGACATGCGGGGGCAGCTGTTCCCATCCTGTCTCCTTCTCCGACTTGTAACCGCTATTTTATGGTATATTATATGTAATTGAGATCCTTATCTGTGGAAAGCTATTAATATCGTGTTTAAAAATAAGACCAGTTATTAGCTAATAAAAGAACTGTATACAAACAGGCATATGTAGCACCTTTATTATATAAACTGAAGAAGTTGGGAAGTTGCTGTGGCTTTGGATGGCAGAAGACATCTCAAATAGAGCTGGGCCACTGTGGAGAATCCCCTCTTTAGTCCATAAAAGCTGGTTACTGAGGAGATCAGTTGCTGGGTTTATGGGAGAGATTTTTGTCCCTTTCTTTTCTGATATATGATTCTAACTGCTCAACATTCCTAGGTCTTCTTTGTTGTATTTTTCACTTCATGATGCACCAAGTGTTTTCAGTCGGTGAAAGGTCTGGCCTGCAGGCAGGGCAGTTCAGCATGTGGACTCTTCTGCTCTGAAGCCATGCTGTTTAAATAGATACAGTGTTCAGTTTAGCATTGTCTTGTTGAATAATGCAATGCCTTCCCTCCCTGAAAAAACATAATGTCTGGATGGGAGCACATGATGCTCTAAAACCTGTATATACCTTGCAGCACTGATGGTGCCTTTCCAGATGTGCAAGCTGCCAATTCCATAGTCACTAATGCATTGCCATATCATCAGAGATGCAGGCTTTTGAAGTGAGTGCTGATATCAAGCCAGATGGTCCCACTTCTGTTCACTCCAGAGGATCCGGCATCCATGTTTTCCAAAAGGATTTATATGACCATAGAATACATTTTCATTTAGCCTAAGTCCATTTTTAATGAGTATAGAAGGCCCATAGCAGACAGTTACATTTGTGGATTGGGTTCACATATGGCTTCTTCTTTACATGACAGAGATTTTACCTGCTTCCTGGATGGTATGCTAAACTGTGTTCACAGGCAGTGTTTTCTGGAATTTCTGAGCCCTTGCCATGATTTCTTTCACAGAAGCATGAATGTTTTTAATGTAGTGCTGCCTGAGGGCCTGAAGATCATAGACATCTAGTATTAACTGCTGATCTTGTCCCTTGCGTACAGAGATTTCTCCAGATTCTCAGAGTATTTTGATTTTATGAACTGTAGAAGAGGAGTTATTTACAGCCTGTGCATTTTTACAGGAACATCATTTTGAAATTCGTAGATTGGTGAAACCTGTACACATCTTTACTTCTGAGAAACTCTATAAGATACTTTTTTTGTATCTAATCCTGTCAGCGAGATGTTGCCAATTTACCTAATTAGTTGTAAAATGTTTCTCCAGCTGTTTCTATTTAGCACCACTTACTTTTCCAGCCTTTCTCCACCCCCGTCCCAACTTTTCTGAGATCTGTTACTACTATCCAATTCAATGAAAACTAATATTTTTTTTTAAATGGCAAATTTTGTAAGTTTGAACATTTTATATATTTTCGATATACTATTGGAGTCAAATATGGGTCAATGAGATTTACAAATCATTTTTTTTTACACAGCATCTCAACTTTTGTGAAATTTGGCTTGTATAGATTACCTGCCCTCTAGTGGATCGTCACTGCGATGGACTCCCCTTCCACTCCAAAGGAAGGGGAGTGTCATTTTTACCGATTGCTGTATCAGTAATTTAGCATTTTTTTAAAAAGTACAAGTGAGTTAAAATTTAGCGAGACAAATATTGACTTGAAGTTAGAAAGATATACAGAGCAATACTTCAGGCCAGCGTACACAAATGTTGTGTATGCAGGTAGTGTAGTGTGGTGTAAAATCTGTGCATGCAGGCACTATCCTGTCTGACCTCTCTAAATACATCCAATACCACACTGTACATTCAGACTGCAAAGCAAATTTATTGACTTTATATAAAAGAATTTAGGATAATGTTGGCAGCACATTTGGTCCTCAATGTGTTCCCTGCTGGTTGTTTGATGTGGCCACTCCTCGCTGTTATGCCTGACCTCAAATTGCTCTCCCACTTTTCACCGCCGGAAGCCGTCTAATGTTTGGGTTGTGATGGCCAGACTGCTGAAGCTCGCAGCACATCAAAGAGGGATGAGAGCTAATGTGGGTTCATATGATGTTGATGGGAGGGTGTGGAAGGGCATTGCGTCCTTCATATTGCACTAAACAAGAAGCTGTGAAAACGTTTTGACACACACCTTTCAGAAGCACGTACACACGGCAACAAATGCCTGAGTGCACCTTAAACAGCGGAGACACACCTGGCCTTCCCTCTCTCCCCACCTTCCTCCTTCAACAGATTAACACAACACCCCATTCACTTCCACACAAATAAGCTAAAATCATGAAATCCACACACCGTCACACAGGACCAGGTGGTACTGACAGTAGCTTTTGATGCAGACCTCATTCCATATATTTGCATTCATTTATAATCATTTTATCCAGGGCCATGTGTACCTACTGGGAGTGAGCTTTTGAATAATAGTGAGTTTATTTCCTCGAGCTGACCAGTATCACAGTTTTGTCAGTGATCTAGATTTGGCTGTTCGCTGCAGCGATTGGACAGCAGTGTGACTTTCTTTCACATCATGCAAATCAGTTGGTAAAATTTGATGGTGGAAAAAAAACTGTTGTGGAGAGCTCTCGTGTACATATTATGAAGTCACCGCTAAAACATGATTGGATATGATCTACTTTTTAAGATAACAAATTTTTAGAAATACCCATGTTACAAAATCGCAGTTACATGAGTTTAAGTTACTTTCTATAACAGAGACGAAGAATAAATCACATTAGTCTTAGCTTGAACTTTTGATTTTGCTTGAACAAGCATATCTGTTAAAGTAGCAGCATTTTTATGGGAGGCATTCCTAAAGAAAAAAACAAAATACACTTTTAGTTCAAGTGGTTATATTGCATGAAGAGACATTCTGTTATTTCTGCTCAGGTTTTGAACTATTCCTGCTGCAAGTGCAACACAAAAGAGTTGAATGGAATGTTGTTGCTCTAAGCATTTTGTTCTGCTTCGAAATGCTTGAAAGTACTTCATAATGAAAAGCAACATTTTTGGATTAGTTTCTGTAAAGATTAGTTTCGGAATTACCATGTTTTAGTTGAGTAGGAGGCTTTGAGAAGCCCAAGTGGAATTCCAATCTCCTTTATATCAGAAAGGACCACTAAAAGAAGATAGTTATTTCCATCTGTAGCAATTTATATTTGGTCGTAGGATGCTCTTCTGGGACCTTGAACTCACGCATAAATGGAACACATAGGGCAGAGGACACGTCCTACCATGTGCATAGAAAGAAAGCAGGTGGCAGAGAGCAGTTGGCTGTTAAGGACACAGTAGGCATCATTGACTTCAAATTGATTAGTCGAACAGGTTGAAAAGAGTTGCTGGTTTGGAGGTGGGTTGCAAAGTGGCTGGCAGATGTGGAACAGCTGTAAGCAGCCTAAAGCAGCTTTAACAGTCCACCCTATGTAAAAGTTAGCAAAAGCTGATATCAGATGCTTGACTTATTATGGTGGTAGCAGTATTAGCATTGACTGTGTCAACATGTCAGCATGGTCAACTAAGCAGAACAAAGCACCATCTGTGGAAAAAATATGTCTCTTTAGTTGTTTGGGTCAATTAATTCTTCAAGTTGTTTGATCTTTCCTGTCAGAACTTAATCTCTGCAAGACAAATATACCAATTAATGTCGCCAAAGAGAAGTTAGCACAGGAGGTGAGTTTCTGGATTTGAATTTGTCTAAAATACCAACCCATTCATCACAAACAGAGGCAGTAATAATGAATGAATTGAAGACTTCACGCGTACTGTGGGAGCTTTTGACATACTTGTATTTGTTTACCACGTGATCCTATACCATTTACTGACAGGATTTTTATTAATAAGCTTGAAAAAGCATACATGAGCTTTCTTGAAGTCTTGTAAAGCTTTTGAGTTTATTGTAGAATATTTCCTCTGTTGTGTATACAAACTCTTCTGCCACAACTCTAAGGGTTGGGTTCAAATTTAGAACAGAGGCTACTTCTCTTAACATGAGCTCTCATATCCAGATGTAGTGCATGTGATAGATATCAATGACAGCCTAAATATGTTCCTGTTACACTGGGAAGGCAGAGAAGGAAGACACTGGACTCGGGGAGGAATTGCGCTGGGCGTCTCTCCTGAAAAACGGAGGATCTGTGTCAGCTCCTCTGTGGCTCTGGCTGGCCTGTCAGACACTATTACAGAGGAGTCTGTCTCTAGCGACTCGGCTGGGGAGACTCCACAGGGACTGGCAGGCTAGGCCCTAATCAAGAGAAGACTGCGAAGCGGTTAAAGAGCAGAAGCACAAGCCACCTCCCAGTCTTCCTCTATCTCCCTCCATCTTCCTGTTGTCACAGTAACTCCCGTCTCTGTCTCCCTCTCACTTGTCCAAACAACTCGCCCTGCCTTGTTGCTGTCCTGTGCTACACTCTCTTTGTCTTCTCCTTCATTGTAAGGACTTGACCAGTGTGCGTAAACATGGCAAGGCATCATGGGAAAACAGTTTGTCACTTACCCAGACAGTGCTTGACACTGCTCTATCCAGGAGGTCTGTGGAATACAACACATTGTCAGGCACAGAACAGATTTGTCACTCTGACGGCGCTCCTCTAGGATTCATTGTTGGTTTTTTTGTTAGGCTTTTTTTCCATTCACCTTATATGACATCCACTGTTTCTAAGTGTGGGACCTGGCTTTGCTAAAGTTTATCTTCAGTAAAATAAAACTTTACTGCACTTATGGGACACTGCCTTTGTCAGCAACTCGGCTTTTGGTTGCTGCTAACTTCAGTGGTGTCCATTCTCCCTGGGAACTTTGATATAACTGGATGTGAAAGGAAGTTGAGCCCAAGCCTGTCAGTGACCATTATCACAGATGCACCAACCCACACCACACTTTGTTCTTTGTGTGTGAGCCATCATTAGTGTTTTGGTTGTCTCTTTTTCTTGCATGGATGAAGGTCAGTCCCTTGCATGAAGCTGATAATCTGATAAATGTTTCAGCACAGTGATGCAGCAGAATAGATGTTGTGAACTGATCTCACCCAGTGATTTGATATTAAAGAATAAATCATATCAGAGAAGGCCTGATATGATTTATTCTGCAAAAACATTATAGATTAATAATTAAAATGTATGCAAAATATATTATTTCTCAGATAAAAGCCATTTTTGTGCTGATGTTTAAATAAAACCCAGACATATTTTACCGTAGATGAAGTTTTTCCTGCCATCCCCAAACTATACATTACCTAATCAATAGAACAGTGAACATGCCGTATTAACAACAGAACAATTTCTTGAATGCTGATTGAGATTAAAGGGTTTATGGAAAAGTTTTGAGCAATTACTTTGTTTGATTTACAACCAAATTGTGGACTAACCATTAGAATATGTGCAAAATGTACTTAATGAAAAAAGCTTTCAGAAAAACATGTTTTTGAAGCATTTTTTTAAAAGATGACACTAAAATAAACCACAGGTAGATTATTTGAATAGTGTAATGCTTTCATTTGGAATTGCTTCTGCTACCCTTGAACATTATTCTGAAAATGAAATATGAAAAATTGCTATAATTCTTAAAAACAATTCTCAGTGCTTGAATGGATGGCTAGAAGCTTTATATCAGGACCTAACGAGCCACCAAGTGTTGCCTCTTCCTTTCCCCATTTTTGCTGTACAGTCTTGCAATGATTTTTTAAATGGTCACAATGGCACATTTATTTAATTTTGTTCATGAACACACAATGTCAGGTATTTGTTTTGGTTTGGTTCACTCCAGTAGCTTGTAGAGTCACCTTTAGCAGAAATAACTCATTTTCTGTAAGACTTTTTCATTCTCTCAGGCCAGTGTGGAGGAATTTAGGTCAGCTCTGCTTTATCACGTTCTCTTAAGGTCCCCCCCAGCATTTTAGTCCGGTTGAAGTCTAGACTTTGATTAAGCCATTGAAACACCTTTTTCAGCTACTCTGTTGTAGATTTCGATCATTGTTTTGTTGCATGACTCAATTTTGGTCAAGCTTGAGCTGCCAGACAGATTGCCTCATATTTGACTCTAGAATATTTTGGTATAGAGAGGCGCTTATCATGAACTCAATAACAGCAAGGCGCCAAGGTCATGAACTTTAACATTTAACATGCTAACTGAGGTCTGTAGAGTCTGAGATGTAGCTCTTGGGATTTTGCAATTTCTCTGAGCATTGAACAGTCTGACCTAAGGGAGAATCATCAAAAATCAGTCAGGCCCATGGGAAATTATAAAATTCAATCCATCCATTAAAAGTTCATTCCAAAAGTTGGTTTCAGAAACATTGTAACTTCAATAATGTACATTTGTTTATACTGTAATGTATTATATTATAATTATTATCATACAATACACCAGGAGGGGGCAATCACATTACAGGCAGACAGTGCCACCCTATGCCCTCTTCAGCCACACCCCTGTCAATGCCACAAGAAAAGGGGAATTCAAGTCCACATTTTGTGACTACTGGCCCGCCTTTAGAGATACACTGGTACAACTGAAGCTGAAAATGAAAAAGAAAAAGGTAATTCTGTGTTTGGCACTGATGTGACAGGAAAAGAGACATGAGTCTCAGGAAGCAAATGAAAAGCTGAACAGAATGTGTATTTTTTTTTAATCGAACATGGTATTTATGCATTATTATATACACTCATTCCCCCAGTCTGAGCTCCCTTACTACCTCATTTCACTACAAGGTCAAATCACAAATGCTGCACCAGACATCAATCAACCGACGACAAGGCAGGCTGATGGAAAGAGGGCGCGTCGCATGCGTGGCGGAATCTCGGACAAGAGCGTCTGTCTCTTGTCATAAGCCACAGGTGCTCTCTGCCACCACCACCGCAGGCGCTGAGCCGTCTCGGTGAGACTTGATACAGCTTTGATAAGCATAAGTAAAGATTGCACCTGGGGGTCTCAGCAACTGAAGACGAGTAACGTGGAAAGCAAATGTGGCGTTCAGTAGGGGCCGAGCAGGCAGAGGGTTTCATCAGAAGTAGAACGTGCTGGGCGGTGGCGTCTTCATCCTCTGAGGCTAGCCCTAGTTTCGTGGAGATGTTTATTATTGATAGAGGTGGATGATAGCCTTGGGATGAATTGCATAATCTAGAGCCGCCTCTAATGGATACAGGAAATGGATCAGGCTATCAGTCAGGTCCCTGTGGATGAAGGATGTGTCTGTGTTTGTATGTGTCTCTCTCTGTGCATGCACATGTGTGTATTCACAGTAAGTCTGTGCAATTGTGTAGAACTGTGAACTGCAGGCGTGTGACAAATTAAAGGGGGAAAAAAAGCTGAACCCTTGAGCCCGACAGTTAGAGGATTGTGTGGTGGGTTGGGGGGGGGTTCGCCGGCGTGCTTTGGTTCCACCTGTCCTACTAGACTGAAGGGTCATTGCAAATGAATATGAAGTCATTCTGAGTGATGATTTTTATCCTTTGTTAAAACATATTTATCCTGAGTGGAGTGGTTTTTTTTAGGATGACCTCTTCTTTAGCACATGAGCAGTCACTGAATGGTTTAATGAGTACAAAAATTATATATTAGTCTTATGCCAACACCCAACTGAACACCTATCACCAAAACGACACCAAACATCAGTGCCATTGTGGATTATAAAGCCCTGTTTAGACACAGGGAACTTTTCCACTAAGGTGTGTATGTGTTAGTCCCCGTAGGGAAATTACTCCTCTGCAATTAACCCATTCACCCAGTGAAGCAGTGGGAAGCCACCAATGCACCGCCCAGGGAGCGGCCCGCGTGTAGGGACGGTACCTTGCTCAGGGGTACCTCAGGGTAGCCGTTCAGTGGATTCGAACCCCAACCTTCCGATCATGGGGCAACAACTCTACCTACTGAGCTAGCCCTGCCCCAGAAGCTAGCTCAGCAATGATCATCAGAAATCTCTGGTCAACTTCCCATCAAGTTGAAAAAAAAAAAGTAAAGCGTGACTTTCCATGACTTGATGTCATGCACCAGGCATGGCAGATGATAATAATCATTAATAAAGCATAAATAAGCGTTAGTAATGCTAAAAACCTTTGAATTAATGCTGCAAATTCAAATATTGCATGTCACATGTCTTTGCTAAGATTGTTGTTGAGGTACGCTTTTAGGTATTGTTATTGTAACCATTTATGTCTACCTAGTTATAGTAGTTGTACTACGTATAAGTAGTTTATTACCATTAATCTCTGGTAACCGTAAGTGGTAATTTACGGTTACACACCAAGCAATGAAATTTAACCCATTTTCTGTTTAGAGAACCAAAGTTGTCCATGTCAGATGAACAACTTTCCAGCTTGACAACAGAACTATCTGGTAAACGTCCCATTACAGTGAGCCAAGACACACAATATCAGGACTTTCCCCAGTGGAAAATAAAATGTATTGGTTTTTAGCTGCTATGAAATATCAAAATGCCACGGTGCATGAAAGGCATCTGTAGTCATCTTCATCACACCTACGTCTTCAGGCAAAATAAGAATTAGCTGTTTATAATTAACTTTTAAGAAAGAAAGAAAAACACATTGTAAGGTTGGAATCTAAATGCACTTAATACGTGACAGATGGAACTTTAATTTAACTTTATTTTGCAAAATAGACTGAACAGTTTTTTGAGTCAGTTGTTAAGATGGGCTGATGTTTGAGTCATGAAGTTTGGGTTTTGTGTCAAAGCCAGGAAAGGTTATCCACAGTTAAATCACAGAAGAGCTGCTGCTATGGTGAGGCTGTCAGTGCAGGAAGGAAGAAAAGGTTCGTATTTTCTAATTAAAAGAAAAGCTGATCATTATAATGCTTCAAACAAAATTTTATAGATCCTGGATTGTGATGCATGTTTTTTTTTGTCCAAGTGATTGCACATGAGCTTAGTTTGGAGATGGGAATGAAAACGTCAGCGTTGCGCTTGTTAACCAAAGAACCGGGGATAACATAATAAACATTTAAAAAGGTGAAATTCTTCCAGCCTAACAGGTGCAACAACGTGAGCAGGTGAGTCAGAAAGTTATCAATTGAGTCACCCACACAGTTGTCAGAATAGATTAAATCAGGTACAACAAGCGAAGAAACACCTGTGTGGGTGGACTGCAGATGTATCAGATCTTTAGAGAAGGCACTCCAAATAACTGCTAATAACGATTAAATAAGGAAGCAAAAGCTCTGTTAGAAACAGAAATAACAGAGAGAGAGACCAGCTGAGTGCCCAAGCATGCATATCAAATGGTTCACTGACATCTATGAGAAGTATGTGTTAAATGTCAGAACACTAATTATGTCAGTCAGAGCAGTCTTTGTGTTGTAATTAAATTTGTCCTCTCAGGAAGCATATTATTACGACACATTATTTTTTAACTCAGAAGGTATTGGTCTTATTAAAATCTCATGTTTGTTCTGTTGTTGAAATTCTGAAAGTCTCGAAGGAAATAAAAAGAATCAGTTCGAAAATACAACCTCAGTTCCAAAAACAGATAAAACACCATGAATAAAAACAGAATGCAATGGTTTGCAAATCTCATAAACCCATATTTTATTCACAAGAGAACCCATCAAAGATTAAACTGTTCCATTTTAAGAAAGAAATAAGGTCATTTTGAATTTGTTGGTAGCAACATAGCTCAAAAAAGTTGTTTACTACTGTGTAGCATCCTCTCTACTTTAAACAGTAGTCCATAAACATCTGAGGAGATGAGCTGCTGGACTTTTGGGAGAGGAAAGTTTTCCCATTCTTGTCTTATAGAGGATTCTAGCTGCTGAACAGTCCTGGGTCTTCTTTGTCATATTTTTATTTTTCAGATGTTTTCAGTTGGCGAAAAGTCTCGACTGACAGGCCAGTTCAACACTCTCCAGTATTGTCTTATTCCTCTTTAAACCACAGGACATGTTGTCCGTGTTTTATCAAAAAGAATTTCTAATTTTGATTTGTCTGATCACAGAACAGTTTTGCTCTTGGCCTTAGTTCATTTTTAAATGAGCTTTGAGCCAGAGAAGGTAGTAGTATTTCCAAATCAAATACACATATGGTTTGTTCTTTGGATGATAGAGCTTTAACCTGTGAACTGTGTGGAAGCGACCATTAGTATCCAGTATTAATTCTTCAGCCTTGTCACTTGCACAAAGAATATCTCATCATCTACAGTCCTATATATCATCGAAAGATTTAAAGAATCTGGAGAAAGCTCTAAGTGCTTGGAAATTCAAGTTGATGGACACGGTGTTTTGTAGATTGGCGAACCTCCGCCTCTTTAATGTGCTCGTTTTATACCCAGTGATGTTGCCAGTGAACTTTATGCATTGCAAAATGCTCTTCCACCTCTTTCCTTTTAGTACCACTCACTTTTACACCCATCCGTAGCCCCAGCCCAACTTTTTTGAGACATGCCTTTGCCAATAAATTCAAAATAAACAGATATTTTTCTTAAATGGCACATTCTCGTTAACGTTATTTTTTTTTTTTTATGAAAAAGGAAAATGTCTCAATTTGATGTTGTTTCTATGTTCTTGGGTTAATAGAATTTAAATTATTGGACTACAATATCATTATATATGAACACACAGATATTCATGATAAACTAAAACCTTAATTCTGACCAGTCAAAGCTCAGTATTTACCAAAGCTAGAAACACTACTTGTGTTTACTATCAGCTTTTATTTAGATTTTATCACCCATGTAGCCTGTCTTAAGCTAACCGCACATATCTGGGAATATTTATCGGGTAACAAACCAAAGCAGACATTTTGTGGTGAGACATAACTGCCATCAGGGTGGTTTGTGAAAAACTTCTAAAAAGAGCACCAGAGCAGCTAAAAGGTAATGGAAGCATTATAGCGTCTATAGAGAATCAATAGTTACCTGCAGCAGTGCTGTTCACTCAGCATGTGGAGCTATTTTCTGCAGGACTGTTGCACAGACTGGGACTGTCTGTACATTTTTTTACCCTACAGAAGTGAAGCCAGCAATTAGCCACACTTTAGAGCAATGTCACATTTACCACTGAAAAGAAAATGCAGCAGAGAACATAATATCCACCCGTTTCCTTCATTACATTTTTAAACACTGCGGGTGCTTCTCATTATGATAACATATATCATCACTTCCTTGCATCCTCTCCTCAGTGTGCATCTGATGCAGGATACATCGGTTTTTCCTCACTTTCGCTTCTCTGTGTTAGTAAATGGTAAATGGACTAGTATTTACGTAGCACATTTCTAGTCTTACTGACCACTCAGCGCACTTTTACACTACAAGCCGCATTCACACTGCACTTAGAAGCTTTTATCTCTCACATACACTCACATGCCGATGAATGCAATTTGAGGTTCAGTTCAGTACCAAGGACACTCTGACATCCAACCAGGAGATGACCTGGTCTACCTCCTGAGTCACTGCCACGGACATTTCTTGTCTTCATAAGGTGCATTTAAGGGATCGGAACATTCTCAGTGATTCTCATTCTCAGTGGATGGGGAAGGATTTCCTGGTCATGCAAGGAGGAAGGATCCAAGGAAGCTGAGAAGCAAGCTGTTTTTTTAAAATGAATAAATATAACTTCAATGAAAAAAGTTGAGATACTGTGTGAAATACTTTTGTATAATGTTCCACAGTACATTTATTATGCTCAACAGCAAAAAATTGTTATAAAATTTTTAATCCACATCGTCCCATTCATACTGTTGCTGCTCATATTAAATAAGGCCAAAGTTTCAAATAATGAGGCCATGATATGTACAAAAACACATCAGGCTCCAGATTACTAAAAGCTCCAAACCAGGCGATTCTAGTCTAGTCTATCAAAATCCCTTCACATACTCATTCTGACTAACTTTGTCATCATCCTTTTATTATTGGTTTTGTTGTCCTCTTCTGTGTTTGTTGTTTTCACCATTTCCTCCTGTTTTTTTATGTTTGTAGTTACTTCCTGTTTCAGTTTAAAGGTTTCTTTATTTTCTGTCTAATCATGGCTGTTACTTCCTGTTGTTGCATTTCCCCCATTTCCTGATTGTTTCTGCCTTAATTGTTTTGGCCTGTGCCTAGTTCCTGCCTGTGTCTATATTTCCCAATCAGCCCACTGTGTATGTGTAGTATTGTATGATTACACGTTTCCTTTCCTCTGTCTAGTGCCTTTGTTCCTGTGCATTGTATTTGTCCCGTCTGACACACAAACCTTCACAATTCGGTTTCATTTAGTTTTTGTGTTTTCATTATCATTTTCACAGAGCTTGCCTTTAAAGATGCGTTGTAGTTTATGCATCCTCGAGTATGCAAGGGTCTGTCAATTTTGTCATCTACTTTAAACACATCTATAAAACAGTAAGGAAGTATAAAAGAGTTTGTTGTGTATAACAGAAGCTTACGGTGACACAGATCACCACTTGTGTATCCTGTCAACTTATAGATAATATACAATGTTCAAAATGTGTCTTTTTGTTATATCTGCACTCGTATTTTTGGTTCTGGGAGTGCATGTGGGCAAATGTAACCAAATTTCTGACAGGCAAATTCTTTTCACTGAGGAGGTCTTAACTCCAATGAACTCCAGCTTTTCTTTCAAAGACTCTCTTTCAGCTCTTTTAACTCTGCTCTAATCTCATACCCTCTATCCTCAAGACTCATCCCTTACCAACTACCACACACAAAACCATTCAAGGCAAATAAAAAATTCGTGGCACCTCTAATGTACACTGCTTGCCTGTCTTTTGCAACTTCTCTAATGCAGCCAAGCATCTACTACTACTCTTTTTTTCTGTATGTCTGTATGTTTGTCCTATCTCTACTTCTTCCTAAAAATACAGAGAGAACCATCCTCAAAACATATATTAGGCTTAATACTAGCCTATTACTTCAATGCAGTTATCACTCCAGGTGACCTTTGCCACCTTTTAAAAATGATGGAACAAATGGATCTGCTTTAGGCATTAATGTAGCATTTTGTACACAACTCATTTTTCTTTTGATGTCTCTACATCATCTGTTGTAATGTGTTACTGTCCAGATAGCCCAGCTGGTACACTTTAGCCTTGAGGGGTAGATATTTACTGTACTATCTTCAAAACCTTCAGTCTGCCTAAAGTGTTTCTGTAGAGTGAGGTTAGCCACTAAATCTATTTTTACTGTTTATAAACTTTCTGTTGCTCATATTTTCACGTCATTGGTAATCTGTACTTAGTTTGGTGTCCTAATCTTTACCACAAAGAACAAAAGTTGCACATCACCCACCATACATCATTTGGTGTACATTTATGAATTCAAAAGTAAATCCAAAGCAAGGAAAAAGAAAAAAAAGAACAATCTGAAACTTACTTTAATATGTCCAATATGTCCTTATAATTGACAGCATCATATGAAAACAAAATACTTGACAGTCAACTTGGCATGTAGGCTCACAGAAATTGTACAAGCAAAACAGAGATCTCATTATTAAAGCAAAAATAAATATTTTCCCCATCGAAATGGTCTTTACAATGATTTGGTACCATGGATCCATTATGATGTGATGCAAAATAAACAGTTCTTACAGTGCAGTTTGCCTCTGGTTAAAAAAATTCCATCCAATTACATTTTTATGAACAGTAATGTTAAAAATACAGAAAAAACAAAAAGGTAGACCAAACCAATCATACAGTCACATAACCTCCTCTGTGAGAGTTATAAATCAGTGTTCTGATCTGATCGCATGTTATTTAGGGCTTTGTTAGGGTTGGGCGACAAAATGGTTGGCGTTTGAAAAAGCGTTAGTCACATTCATCTTCAGGGTTACAGTGATAAATACTTTGTTGAACATTTGTGGTCGTTTTAAACGAAAATAACACGACTGGACCAGAGATGTCATGACCTTCCCCGTAACTCAGTTCAGCTTCTTCTTCTCCGATTTGTAAAAGTCACAGTTTATGTTATTTATCTTATATGATTGCTGTGTTTTTTAAAACTGAATTCCTTGCTCATAGGCAGATGGGTGGTCCAGGAGGCGAGACTTAGTATGTGAACCGATTAAGGCTGGTTTTAGACCTCTGAATGACTGCCACATCCCAGATTTACACACGTTCATTTTAGGGTAAACACAATATTCGTCGAGCCTTATCAAGCCAGTCTGAGAGGCTGTGAAGGAAACTAGAAAATGTGAGTGTGGATCTGAAAATCAAACAGCCTTCTTAACACAGGCTTTTACAATCTCCGAGACTCTGGTAGAGTTCACAACACGTCTTTGTCTACTTCTTTAGGTGTACTTCAGCGATGCACAAACAGTGTCAGATTTGCTCTCAGATCCATATGTCTCTGTGTCGTTCGTCAGACAGCTTCAGATACACTCAGACATTTCAAAAGAAGTGTCTGAAGGCCATGTAATAAATTGTTGTGCAGCACCTCGACTCCCAGCTAGGATCAGTGGACTCCATCCCCTTGAAACAGTTTTCTGCTCCCCAGGAAAATGTCAAAGTTGTCATTGAAATTCATTCTATATGCCACAGATGCTGATGAAGGGAGGGAAGTGTAGCAAAGCATTTCATACCCCTGTTTTATGTTGGGGTAATGCCTGAGATGCCTGCACAGAAAGGTTCCCAAGAGTGTCCTTCCAACAAATGAAATCCCTTCTCAGCAGTTCTGAACCACTGACTCTGTATTTAGGAGGATAGTGAGTGGGCCCACATGCACCGTTGTTCTCTTGAGATGTGAGCATGTGAGTAAAAGTTAAGTTTGCCTTGGTATAGTGCTCGCAGTATCGTGTAGACTGTGGCTTTCCTCTCTGTTGCTGTTATGCGTTCGTAATTGTTTCCCACTGTTAAATTGCCCATAAAAACTTTTCAAATCAAACCACATGTAATTTCTCATCATTTAAAGCCAGTCACACCTACAGAACTGCGCAAAATTCTCGAGTCATTTCTTAATATTCTTAATATTTTGCTTCCAAGGAGCCAGACTTTATTGTGGGTTTTTGAAAGTGGTCATGAGCAATAATTTTCCAACCTTTCTGAAGGTCTTTCAAAGTGTTTCTTTGGCCATTGGTTGCTTTTTCACTTATTTTCAGTTCAGCTGGTCATGTATTAATCAGAAAGTTCGTGGTTTGATCCTTTAGTCTTTTTGTTTAGGTATCCACGGTCAGATACCAAACCCCAAACTGCCACCGATGCATCCGTGTGAGTGTTTGAATGTTCGGTTAAAACCAATTGTGTTTGAATGGGTGAATGAGGCTTTTAGTAAGAAAGCGCTTCGAGTGCTCGAATAGTGTAGAAAAGAAGACTAAGTACCAGTTCATTTATCACTTACAGTCAGTGGACTCAGGTGGGCTCCTTTGGGCCCCTCTGATGGTAACTGCAAACTTGACATATTCCCACTGCTCTAAATAACAGTTTCTCAGCCTTCGGTGGTTCCCTGCTGACCTGGGGCCCCAACCTATCTTGCTTTGCCTGCCTCTGCAAACAATCTAGACTAATAAATAGCATAAATTGCAAATAGCAAAATTATGTGATCTTGATTTTGGGCTGAACTGGCCCTTTAAATTGCATTTGTGTAGCGCTTTTGGATGAGAACGGCTAAATTAACCTGCATTGCCCACCAGCTTTGAGTGTGACTTTGTGTTATGTAACAGAGCAGTGAAGAGGTTTTTTTAACAGGTGATTGCTTTTAGTTTTAGTATTAGCTGGCACTTCTCTTTTTTTTTCATGTGCTTTTAGTAGAGTCATAAAATGCAATTTTTGTTGAGGGTGTCTTGGAATGCTTTACATGGGGATTTTAATTCAGCAAGGACTTTACATGGATTTACAAGCTGTTTCAGCATGTGAGTGAATGGTCCTAGTTAGGCATTAGTCATTTATGTGATACAGTGAGAGTGGGCGCATCTGTCTAAATGTAAGCTAGCAGTAAGTCCATTGGAGCTAAGGCTTTCTCAGGGAATACTGTTTGCCAGGTTTAGTGCATACACAGCAATCTCTCGCTGTGCTAGCCTGGCAGCAAATTCGCCCAACACAGCCAGTCATATCATTAGCTTATGAAATGGTCTCTGTTGATAGTAGTACAGCTGCTTTCGAAATCTCTTGCAAAGTCGTAAGGGCTATACAAATATTATCATGACAGGAGCATCTGTTTAGTGACACACTGTCATGCTTGATCAGGCCACAAAGTAGAATGGATTATTTTGAAAGTGTCTCTAAATGTGTCATTATAAGTTATCCATTTAAATATTTTATACTCAAATAGTTGTATCGTACTAAAACACAAGGAGCTTATCTTTTAAATTTTTTTTTTTTTTTTTTTTTTTTTATTTTATTTATTATTATTTTATTATTTTAACTTTTTTTTTTTTTTTATATTTTTTTT
>VUQG01003076.1:37128-74051 GCA_015106755.1 Etia nguti
ATAATGCTCTAGTTTTAGATTGTTTATTTACGCATATGTGAAGTTTCAGTATGGTCAGATTTTTTTTTTATAGTTGTGATATTTTAACTTTTCCCTTCCAACATCAAGAAAACTTGATTAGTAAAAACTTTAGACAAAGACTTCTTTACATCTTTATAGGCCTAAAGCCTACTGCTTAGGAGCTTACTGGTAGAACACCTGCTGGTTGCTCATAATAGGCCTTTGATGAAGAGTAAATAAGCAGACAAATAGCAGCTTATGAGTATATCAATGGTGATTACTAACAGGGAGCCTCTGCTGGTTGACGTGGTAGCTTATTCCATAGGGTCAACATATTGACTGCTAGGCGTCAATGATGTTTTGTCTTTAATTACTGTCCTTTCTGTCTCTGATGTTTAATTTCCACTGGAGAATCTGCACTCAAGTTTGAACTCTAAGTTTAGCTGCTGAAGTCATGGAATTCAAGGTGGATGTAAGGTCTTAATTTGTTTCCATCTGCATGTTGAACTCCACCCAAACCTCTAACACGAGGCTGTGGTTTAGCCATGAGTCTTTATGTGCAGTGGCAAAACGCCAGTTCTGTGCAACCTTTGCCAATTTTGAGGCAGCAAACTTGCAGTTGTATATCTGCAAAGAATGCATAAACAAAAAGTTTATTGAGAAATCTATCAAAACAACAGTCAGGATAGAGACTTTCTCAATATATCCAATATTGTTGGTTTTCCTGGTGATTAAATGATTAAATATAGAGTTGTAGTAGCTTAAAGGATATAATAATGATGATGATGATAATAATAATGATATAATAATAATAATGATAGTGATATTATGGGAAAAGGATGTTATTTAATTGTTGCAGACGCCCTATTGCACTGCATCTTCTACACTGTTATTGCTCCAGTCAGTACTGTTTTCATTAAAACTCCTTGAGTTAAAGGACTTTTTTTCCCCAAGTTTCGTTCAGCTCAAGTGCTTAAGGCTAGCAGGATCCAGATGAATGAGAGCCTACACAGATATATTTTCATTCACTTAACAAAGACTCAGTGTCACCAGTAGCTGTAAGGTGCTGTATTCAGAGACTAGCACATCTGTTGTTCAGCATACCCTTTAAATTTCCAAGAAAACACACAAAGTAGATTTTTTCCATTGATATCATCCACTGTATGGTTGTCATGAAATGGAAAGTATTCAAAGAGACCAAAGCCATTTTCATTAAGAGGCTGTAAAAATGCTTAGTTCTTCTGTAAATCTGTGCATTTTAACAGAAGGGTTTGCTAGGACTTACTCCCTCTTGGAGTCAGCCTCAAGTGGCCAGTCCAGGAATTGCAGTTTTTGTCACTTTTGCACTGAACTCCTTTGGCAACCTAAGAGGTCTGACTTGATCCACATTAGATCACCATCAGTCTCTATGACTGGTTCATAGCTGAAAAAGAAATATTTGCGTACATGCCCCATAAGGAACCTTGGAATCTCACTGACAACACCCGTGTCGCCATCTTTTTTTTCTGCAAATTTGCCAAAGTTTAAACAACTGAAGTCTACAAAACATGAATTAAGCATTCTGTGAGCCTATAACTTGATTAATAGCATTGCTCAAAGGTAGGGATGGGAAACGAGAATCGCTTCTTGTAAAGAACCAGTTCCTAGAAGTTCAGCTCCTTGGAACTCTTAGTCTGCTTGCCGATTGATTCTACCCATCTGTTCCACTTGCACTAGCGCTACAATCAGCTGATTTCAGTCCTCATTAGGATAGGGATTTGTGTTGGTGTGCAGGACTCTAGCCTATAGGTTTATATTTTTAAATAGTAATTACGAGACCATGTGTTTCAGGTCATAATGTAATGTACTGCATTACTTTTAAGAAAACTATTCAGTGTAATATGTGCAATATATACCTTTTTTTTGAGTAACAACCCCAAAACTGATCACAACAAAGAGGGGAAATACCTCCAACATGTACAAACATTTGACCACACAGTATGCGGTCAATTTGTACAAATTTTTAATACTCTGCTTAGAGATAGAACAGAATAGAATAGATTCTATTCTATCTCTAAGCAGTGTAGATGATGGCGATTCTCAAAGCAGAATGAATGAGAATCGATAAGGAATCTAATTGATAACTGATACTGATAATGGGATCCGAATTGCTAAATTCTTACCAATTCCCATCCCTACGCAAAAGGAACCAAGTTGTTGATGGGAGGTCCTTAAATCTGACCAGCTTTCATTGGCATCCTGCTACAAGAATGCCAAGTGAAAACTTGATAGATAGATGACTTAGTGGTCTCATTCAATTCCATTCAGTTTTATTTCAGCAAATGGAATTCTCAGCAGCTGCCTTGAGGCACAAGAGCATCAGACATACATACCACGGACCCTGGAGCAGAACATTTGTACAAATTAACTTGGAGCGATTCATGTTGGGAAATCAACATGAAATGCTCCAAAACTACAAAGAGATGTGAAAACATCAACAAAGACACAGAGTAAATGGGCTGCCCTCCTCCCACATGAGTATACCAGTCATGCTGGTATACTTATGGCTGCTGTAGAAGATGTTTGAATGCATTTAAGGAGCAATTTGGGTTCGGTATGTTGCCTAAGGACATATTGACATGTGCACATCAGGAGCTGGGGATTGAACCTTCCACTCAGAGTGGAAGGCCCTGCTACACCACCTGCACCTCACCATCCAATCAGATAAACTTGACCATAATGGATTGAATGTTTGCATCTATATAGGAGGGATGGTGGTCTTTGATGTTTCTGTCTTTGCAAAGAATGTTTTTCCCAAACTATCCTTAACTTCAGGCTATGTGGAAATACACAGAGGAGCTATTAAATGCTACTATTTAATATTTAAATATTTAAGTTGTGTATTTGGCATTTGTTACACTGAATAAATCAGTGTTTTTTCATACTGGTGGGAAGCGTTCCTGCTGCTGGGAGTAGTCAAATTTAGATGATTAGACTAAGTGAGTTTTCTGGTGTAATCGTAATGAATAGAATAATTTATTTTCTTTCAATTAAATAAAATCTGGTTCCTTTTTTTTAATGAAGTGATCCCACAATTTTTTTGATGATTGTGTTTAAATTAGGTGAACTTTGTGTGAACTTCTACATTACTACTACATATGCATACTGACACACTTCTTTAGTCAGTTCTGGAAACCTTTATTCACAATTCTGCAGCCCTTACACCGTAACAGGTGACGTTTTTTAACCTATGCTTGTGTTGGTGTGTCTGCATTGCTGATCATGTTGGACTTGGAGCTTATGAATATTGGGAAAAAGCTAATTTTCCTGATATGCAGGGTAAGAAATGATGGAGTCTGCACATGGACTTTCAGAGCTATGAAAAAAATAGAAAAACAATGGCCTATGTCCACACCGGCAGAATACTGGGGATTGTGTTAGCAAGCAAGATAGAATTGCAGACTATTCCATTATCCTTGCGATAATCAATATAGTGTGTTTACATGCTACCAAGCAGATCTATTAAAGCTATTGCATTGTGTGTCCCTGCATTGTGTAGTTACATCTCTGGAAAGGTGCACATCAAGCTATGGCACAGGTTACCGAGTGTGCTTGCTGTGCATAGATTTTGCAGAATAACTCTAGTTTATAAGTTTATACATAAAAAGAGGGAAAAAACAAGCCAAGCGCTGTGAAACTTTAAGGGCTTAAATGTCTGTTTTTTTGCTGAAATTTTATCACATTGCGTTTCAGTGTGGGCTTTCTCCTGTCTTGCTCTTCAATTCCACGTGACTATAATATTTTAGTACATTTCTGGTTATGTGTTTTCATAATATCATCAGAGAGAAATGTCAGTCTATTAAGTTTGTTTTAATGTTTACACACAGTACTAAGGAGTTTCACTGTAAAACACATTTAAAATCAATAACAGCCAATAAAGAAAAGTGAGAGTTTGGCTTGTTAGAGGTTTGCCTGATTGCTCAAATTTTTACTTAAATATATATATATAATGGGAACATAATAGCCCTGTGATGGACCGGTGTTCTGTTCGTGGTGTACCCTGCCTTTCACCTTATGACAGCTGGCATAAGCTCCAGCCTAGTAAGAGAAAAGTGGATTTCCAACATGTGAACGAGTGCATTAGTGGGAAAAATTTTTAAGTTTGCCTCAACTTGGACTTCCACTAATCATCTGAATGTAACTCCCCTGCTATTCTGTGGCCAACAAATGCGTTAGTGTGACTTCAGTGCCGTTGATTTGCAATGTGGGACTAATTTTTGCTCGTAATGAAGATCATTTTTCAGAAAGCGAAGATAGCAGGGTTCAGGCAGAGGGGGGGCTCTGCTGGACTGATGGATGTGTCATTTGTTTTCTCACTTATTGATGCTGATATCCTGTCATGTTTGTTCTTGTTGTGTTTTGCAGAGCTCTACCCCTCAAATTGGCATGCTCCTTCCCTCTGCTACATAGTCACGCACTGATGCGTGCACCCGCCTTCACTTTGTATCTCTCCTCTCCTTTGTCTCCCACTCGCGTGGTTTGCTCTCGTGTGGTTTCACTTGTGCGCATCCCTCGCCACTCCCGCACACTGTCCTCCTCGTTCTTTAATTGCTGTCATTGCTATCGCCCTATCATCCACATCTCTTGCACTATTTGTCCTTCTTTTTTTTCCCTCCATTCTCTTCTCCACATTCACTTCCTCCTTTTTAACTCCGCATTCTGCCTGCTCCTCTCGCCCCCCTCCTCCTCCCACCACCACCTGTCTTTTTTTCCACCCCTGTCAGCCAGCAGTTATGTCGGATGTATGGTGAAGTGAACACTGGGAGCTGTTATCGAGGCACAGGATGAATGATGATGGTTCTGCTTGTTTTGCTAGGTTGTGTGTTGTGACCTGGTAAGGAGCAGATGCTTTTTTTTTTTTTTTAGTACAAAGTGCTCCGGTGGTGGATGCATTGGTTGCTTTGCCTGTGTATGTGTGTCTGTGCAGGATCCCAGGCAGGTAGGGAGACAACAGGTCCTGGCTGCAGTCCCAAAGCTTAGCATTTCAAACTCAAATGAGGAGGGCTGAGGCTAGGCAGAACCACAGCAGCCCCTGCAGGATGTCTGTGGAAATTAGATTTACTGTGACAAAATGCAGAACGGGTGCAAATGATATGAAGTGGAAGATTAGAGACTGGCCTACATGTATGCATATACACGCTGGATCACATGCTGCAAATGTAACCCTGAAGAGCTATACGTATCATCAGATGCACTTAAGTTCACCGGTGTGGATGTCTTCCACTTTTCCTGTCAATAAGCCGCTCCCATCCCACATTCTCTCACACACGTATACAGAACCATTAGCACCTTTTCTGTCATGGTATATTCGGTCAAGGTGCCACACAACTGTCCGGGTTTTGTCAAAGTGGAGCCTCGGGGCAGCGTGTGCGACTTCTGCAAAGCTTGAGCCAGCGGGCGCATAAGGCTGCGCCATATGGGCCTGGCCACTGGCCCCCACTTCTCTGTCTGCAGAGAATTGCAGAGGATCAAATTTTCTCACCTTCTGTCTCGTTCACCCCATCTCATTAACATAATCGCATCGTTTTTTTTCTCCTCCACAATCTTCCCTTCGATGGTGCTGTTTTTCAAGCGCACATCGCAGACTTTTCTGACACCTTTGTCTTGTTTTTTTTGTTTTTTCATTTCCATTCCGCTGACAGTAATCTTGCCTGGCATAGAGTTAAGTGCAACAGCTGACAGCTTATATTTGCAGACTGCTAACGTCACACGCTGCTTGTTATCAACGCATTAAAGGATCAAAGCTGCAGGGCTCTGACAAGGGCTACAACAAGGATGCCTTTGTCTCTGATGCGGTCATGCGCTGCTTAAAGAAGCGCTGTGTGGAGAAATACGAGTCAGGAAAAAGTTTGAAACCAGTAACCTTAGCTCACTCCCTGCCTCGCTGTCACTTCAAGAGGAGTCCCAGAAGAATAAAAAGAAGTTGGCAGATGAGCGTCAACATTTCTTTTTTCCAACAAGAATAGCTGAGGAAAAGTTGAAAGATTCAGCCAAGATGAAGAAGTCCAACGTTTCACATCTTTTCCCGAATGTCTTACTTTATGTTTGGCAATCTATTTCTGCTCCCTGGCTGTCTTACATATGGTCCGCCTCACCTAAAACACAAGAGATCCGATCCAACATGCTGTAAGGGACCAATAACACGCTCTTCTAAGCCAACACTTGAGTATTTTTTGGGGTGAGACTTTTAATTTGCACACAGCTGCAGCCTCCGTCTTGCACCTCCTCTTAGAGAGATTGAGGTTTTAAATCCTCGCCCCCTCCTCTCATCACTTCTCTCCTTTCCACGGGGGTGAGAGCCAAATACTGAGGAAGATCAAGAGATGGGTTGAGGGAGTTTTCACGAGAAAGAAGGCACTCTTAAAAGACGCCCGCAGGGTTCTGCCGGGCAGCTTTCCCTTCAGTTGCATCACGCCTGGCATGAAGCGAGAGTCCCCAGGTTAAGGACAACCCAAGCCAGATGGGAGAGAGTGTGAGAGTGGTGCTGGTGGTGGTGGGGGGGTTAGGCAGAGGGGAGTGATAGTGGATGGCAAAAGCAGCGCGGGCCCTGCAGTAAGCTATTCCAAGCGCCTTTGTGGGCTTGCCATTTTTTTCATTCTCTCTCGGTCGCCTTTGAGGGGATTTTTTTATCCTTCTCCTTCTCTCGGTCTGTGTCCCCATTTCTTCTCCTCTTTCTTTTTTATTTCATGATGTTCCCTTTTTTTCCGTGTATGCCTCGGTTTCTTCAGGCGCTGTGGTTCTTTTTTATCGTGCCAAGTTTGTTGAGCCAGGGCCCTGTCTTTGCCTCTCCCTTTCTGGCCTTCTGCATCTCATTTCTGTATTTTTACTTTTTTTTCATTACCCCTCAGTCTCCTCCTGTCTCAGCCTCATCCATTTCCACTGACTCCTTCTCCCCGTTAGCCCAATTTCACCCATCGTTTTTGCCTATCGTCTTTTCTACAGCCTCTTTCCTTCCTGCATTCCAATCCCTTTGATCAGAAGCCAGTATGCAGCTTCACTTTCCCTACTATACTCCCCCCTTTTACTGTCTTTTGTGTGCTTTCTGCCATCTTCTTTCCCCCAGCTTGTTAAAAAGTGTTCACACTTGATCATTATCATCCTTCTGGTTTCCTGAATGGATGGTTATTTTTGCTCTTTTCCTTGTGGGTATCAGATATGTATGTGTGTATCAATTGTCCTTCACACTGAGTTAGCTTAATCTGAAATGCAGTTTATGGCCTTCTGCTGTTTTTCCGGTCCTTTCAGGCCTTTCACAATCGAGCCCCCTAAACAATAGAGTTGCTGAATCCTTTCTGCTTTGTCCCCAAACAGCAAAACACGTACATGTTGTAAAGCGCGGGGCAGCCAAGTTTCCCTCCCGGACTCTCTCTGTGCTCATCTTTAGCATGTTTTTAGTACAGAGGCCACTGATGTTGTTAGTCTAAAGTCTAAAAGCTTTTTCTGGTTCATACTGTTTTAAGAGTTGATTATGGTATTTCAAAATTCATTCACTTTGGCAGCCATTTTCAACCAACTCACATGCCTGATTAAGTGTGAACATCATCTTAGGCTGTAGCTACTAGAATGCAGGGTTGATTGGTTATTATTTGGTTGGGTGGGTCAGATGAAGCTGAAGGGCGTCGAAGATGCTAAGTTAAAGCTCCAAACACTGCAAGGTAGAGAGAATCAGCTAAATCAGACATCACACTCTCCTTTACTCTCGTGCCAGTTTCTTAGTACAAAGTCTGCATAAATCCCATGGAGGCAATTGTCTGGAGAATTCCCAGTGGGCATAATCACCACCCCTTACCTTAGCTAATGGGAGTTTTTCTCTAGTTGAGTACACAGGCGACATGAAGAGTGTCCTGTTGTGCGCTAAATATAATAAAGCACAAGTTCTGACAATCTTCAGACCTCATTCTACTGATGCTTTACTAAGCAATAAAGAGGAAAATAAATCAAGAAGCATTTCCTGAAATGGCCACTTGAGGCTGGCTTCAAAAGTGAGATGCTTGTGTTAATTTGCCCAACTTTACAGGAGAGCTAGACATCGTGTAACCTCATACAAAAATAATTACAGTGTTCATGACAACTGCACGACAATGGGATGTGATTTTAAAAAAAAAAACTATGAGGCTCAGAGTTATGGTTTTCTGAAGGAATGCCTGTTTTCGATCAGTCGTTGATGTTTAACCTAGCTGGGCCTTTCATTTATAGTTATGCTGTTTGTGCCTTTTGAATCATTTCCAGTGTCATGATCTGATGTATAATGACACATAGTTTATTGTACTGAAACACCATCCAAGAAGTATGCACTCAGATGATGCACACATGGTAAATGGAGTAGTACTTATATAACACTTTTCTTCTCTAACTCAACATTCAGAGACCTTTTAACTACTAGTCACATTTACCCATTCACAAATATACATTTATCCTATTGCCCTATTCTGCCACACTCACACAATAGTTGCATCCGCAGAAATTTGGGGTTTTGTATCACTTCAATATGTGGACTGAAAGAAACCACCAAACTTCCAACTAGCAGAGTGCTAGTGCTCCTTGAGCCACAGTTGGCTCAATCTAGGGATGGACCTAGCTAACATAGCTAGTTAGCACCAGCACTAGCTAGCTTTAAATCCAGGCCGAGCAGTTCAATATGGAGTTTGCATGCTGTCCCAGAGTCTCTGGCTTCCTCCTGTAGTCCAAAAACATGCAAGTTAGGTAAATTGGCTGAAAATAGCTGTTGGCCTCCATGTGTTAGCCCTGCGATGGCTTGTTGACCTATCCAGGGTGTACCCTGTCTCCTGCCCAATGATAGCTGGGACAGGCACCGCCATAACCCTGATATGGAAAAGTGGAAAAATATGGATTTTTCTCACCTGCGGTTTTTTGTTTTCCAGATCTTGAAGGCCTACTCCTTCTAAAAATTAGAATATGCAATGGAGCATATAACAAGTGTCAAAAGCTGGCAGCTTAGCACACCATGACATCTTGCTGTTGACCCCTTTTTTGTTAACCATCTGCCAAAGCGGACCACTGAAACTGGCAGCGGAAAAATATTGTGCAAATGGACAGGTGTGAAGAGGAAGGAGTGAAAAAGTCAGAGCTTCAAGTGTCACAATTTGTTGCTCCAACCAATATTAGACTAAATGGTTTTTTTTACTGGAAGGACGAAAGAGGATAAAAAATATTCTTTTTCTCCAACACTAAGCTTTTGCAAAGTTGGCTTGACATGTGACCGTAAACACAGACATACTTGAATACGTTGTTAATGCCTGTCTGTGTTTACAATATGTAAACATGCAGCGATCCGTGAGGGCACAGAGATGATTTAGCTGTGAGAAAACAGATTTCAGAGCAATCCATTAGAGACTTAAAGTAAAAAAAGGAAGTGGAGACAAAGAGCCGTGAGCTCCTTAGCTTCATCCCTGTGGGGAATATCCAGTGAGCCTCTTGTCCTTGCGATGTCACACCCAGCAGGAACACATTTTCACACATTCCCCATTTTTCAGCACTTTTATATTTAATCAGGTTACGGGCTGTGACTACCGAGCAACAATTTCTCGGGACCTTCTGATAGCTGTTCCTTCTTCCCAGGGAATAGTGGGTAATATTTCTCAATTGAATAATCACGTTTGTTATTCCTACAGTGCGGCAGCAGTGAATCGATTTCAAATCAAATGAATATCTCTCCTCTACAGCCAAAAAAATGAAAACTAAGACTCGGCCCTCCAGTGCCATCAGTCATCTGAAAAATCTTGACTTAGTCCGTAGCCAACAAACCATGTGAGGAAAATGAATGAGTAATGTTCTCATGTACCTTAGTAGCTATTTTGCTGAGTGCCCTTGAGCAAGTCACTTAACCTCCTACTGCTCCAGTGGAGCAACAAGAGGTGTGCAGCAGTACATGCAAGCCGCTTTCAGCTTTTCAGAAGTCTGCAGTGTGAATATAACCCATTAACAAAATCTATGATGCTAGTTTTTTTTTTTAGACCTGTACTGATTTTCGGTACGCATCCGTGCATAATTAAACACATTTCAGAGGACCCAGCTACTCTTTCTTTGTTTTTTTGTTTTTTAACACCTACGCTGGACTGAAGTTTGTCATTCTCCAAACTAATTCAAAAATCAGTCAATCTGCCAGATGTGCGATGCGTTTTAATATGATAAACTATCAATCCACCATTTTAGCTCACCTACTCCTTTTCTACACTGGTAAATTACCATTTGGATTTTTTGCTGTTGGAAAAAGTGTGAACAAAGCAAAATATGTTTTGATTCAAGGGCAGTTTCAGATTTTCAATAGACGATGATCCTGGCGGAAAGAATACCTAATAATAGAAAAGCTAGTCAACGAGCCAAAGTCATTCTTAGCTTTATTTGTTGCCGTGTTTTGTTGATCTTGAGTTTTAACGCAGGGCGGTGTGAATGGGGTAGGTGCAAGGTGGTGTTGGTGGTGGCTACAGATGGCATATCAAATCAGAGTAAATAGTGTAAAAAGGATATTAAGGACTGTGCAGCATATCAACTGTTATATAAAAAAGCATGAGTGTGAGGGTCTCGAGCTGACTTTGGGGTTTGTGTTGTCTCAAAGTGAGCGAATGAAGTCACCACGGCAACAGGAAAGTGAATGACGATACCTTTCTTTAGTCACCCCTGAAGTGAGTTCAGTTTAGTAGTTAATAATAGGGAAGTGAGTCACAGTAAACTGGAACATGTGACTGTAGCTGTGACTAGACCGGTTCTTGTACTATAATATCCTATAATCACCTATAATGTGCCAACTTTAATTTTTTCAGGTATCACGGTTAGAATCAGTACTGGTATATCTTCATCAGGCAGTCTTACGAACTTCAAACACCGCATCATCTCGCTAATGTGAGGCAGATATATTTAAAGGTTAATTGGGGTTAATTTCCCTTAAAAAAGGGTACTGCATGGTTATGTTTCTGGTGCTTAATTCTCATTCTAGCAATGGTGAAGGAGTAGCATAGAAATGTTACACTGAAAATGAGGTTTTGTAGCTGTGTGAATACATCCTATCCTAAGCAGTTTAGCTTGTTAACATACTGTACATAGTATGAATTCACCACTGCAGAGCTCTTCCGGGCTGATTTTTTCTTCCCTCCACCCATCCCACTTGAGTTTAGCTTACGTGCATCTGACGCAGCACTTTGTTACTCAGCTTAAACAGACGTGGCTGTTTTGGGCGCACTGACAGAAAACCAGTGTTGAGGAGCAGTGGATGTCAAGATGTTTCTGTTACTTGAACTCTTGAGGGCACTAGTTCGGTGCTGTTTGAAGTTTTCTCAATTTCTTCACTTTCTTCAAGTAATAATAATGAACTCTGGTTTTTCTAAGTTTTTACCAGTTGAGTCACAGTCTTTTAAATATGCCAGCTTCTTTCAACAACCTAGATACCCATTCTTTTTTCTCCGTGTATCCTTTCATACGTCAGGGCGTGCTCCACTGTCTCTTTAACTTGACTTTGGTAATGATGGCTAGTTTCTCGAGCTATTCAAGCTGGTGTGGCCAAATTTTAATCTGCTTATAATTTCAAACAGGAAGCAGAAGATTCCAGCTTTCTTTATATTATCTGACTGTACCATGTTGGGTGGGGAACAAAGTGGAGATTTGCACTGTTTTTTATGGAAATCTCTGAACCTGCTATGGTTTGTGGTTTAACAAAGGAGAATGCGGGAATTAAAGAAAAGTATTCCAAGTTGATCGTCAGGCTTTTTAAAGTATTGGATTTAAAAGCAGATCTTTTTCCTGTTTGTGCCGTTCACAACTGGTCTGCACACTGTTGTTGGTCGCTCCATAAATGTGCAATGTAAACAATGTAGGCGTCAGCTGTTGCTTTAAAGTTTTGATATTTTATTACTTCTGCCAAGCAGGTTATGTCTTTGGTGGCGTTTGCATACGTGTCATTCTTTTCAGTGCTGAGATTGAACAGTATTCAAATTGGGAGTTGAAGGCAGTGGCTTCCCCGCAGAATTCTGAAGGCTCAAGTGTTTACTTGAGGACACAGACTCACTATATCACTTTAGTTTAACCTTGTCCCTTTTACGTGCTCCTTTTCTTACCTGTTTTCTTCTCTCCTCTCTGCAGTGCAACAATGACTATGTGCCTGTGTGTGGCTCCAACAATAAGAACTACCAGAACGAGTGCTTCCTGCGCAGGGATGCCTGCAAGCAGCAGTCTGAAGTGCTTATTGTGTCAGAAGGCGACTGTCCTGCTGGTATGTACATTTACCTTATGGTGCCTACACACAAACACAAACACAAACACAAACACAAACCCATACATGTGTGGATATGGATGCAGAGGAGTTCTGATACCAGCGCACTGAACACATGCACAAGCAGTCGTGTTTGGATTTAAAATATTCAAGAGGTTACACGGCTATCTGTAAGCATGCATATGAGATCCAGCAACAGCAAATATAAAGCTGAAAATGCAATTCCACATGAATTTTAACGTTTTATATGCGGCAGCATAGATTTCATGTTTCCTTATTACTCTCATCAATATTTTAATCTGCATCCAGTAGCTGGGATGCAGTAATTACCAGCGGATCTTTTATTTCAAAGGAGTTCCAAAAACTGCATAATGAAAATGTGAGAAGCGCAAAAAAAATGATTTCCTCACAAGCACGGCACCATCTCTCAAGAAAATGAACACAGCATTTGGCCATAAGGCCTTTTTTTACATTACAGTTTATTAAAAATTAGGTGTGTTTAACAAGAAGCAAAAGAAATCTCGACAGCTTTGACCTTTCGTTACGTAATGTTTCGAATAAATGTCAAAAGCCATAGAATGCATTGGCCAAATTGTCATAGGTAGTTACTGTAATGCTGTTGCCACGAGGCATGCTCAACAAAGCAGAAAATGAAATCACTGAATCACACATCATCTTGATGGCCATTTCCTTTTTTCAACACTTTTTTTTCTGTTAAATGTTATTAGGAGTACTTTCTGTATCTTTAAGAGAATCATTTAATACTACACTGAGGGACCGTAATAGTACTAAACCTATTCACATCAACCTCACTGTGCTGTATAGCTACACTGCTTGTTAGCCGGACTGTGATAAAATGTATCTGCCTCAGCAAGTTGTCATTTTGAACACGTTAGCATGCTGACGTTACAGAGAATCCTCATTAAAAGTGAGATCTGAGTGACGTCGCTATCCTCAGAAGTAGCCGTGTGTCTGTCAGCAGCTCGGAGGAGCTCAAAGGAGAACGGCCGGACTAACAGTCGTGTTGACTGACAGCAGTTACATAGAAATAGCTACTGATTTGAATGATTTTGGTCATCGAGGGCTAGCTTCCGACACATAAATGCTGCATTAAAAACGCTCCTCTTTCAGCTTCAGCATCATGTCCAGTGTATTCCCTTCCACTGGCTGAAAAGTAAAAGCGCTTGGCATAATTATCGGACATAACTGGGATTACCGTTTGCTGACATAGTTTGGTGTTTGAGCTGCTGAGTGGGTGTCTTCATTTGGAAAAGGTCAGGCACTTCATTAGCCATGATGTGCAGACCAGTATTGGTGCTCAGAGCATGCAGTGCTATTTGTGAGGATACCAGCCCATTGAATGAACGCAAATTAAAGACCCTCGCTCATGCAGGGTCTAAAAATGACATATTAACTCTCTCAGTGAAAGCAGTGAAAAATCATTCTCATACAATAATCAGCTATTTACACCCTGGGCCAGTGGTTTCACTTGAATTACACACATTTTTTTTTATGTATCATATGAATGAAAACACTGCAGTCTGATTTAATGATACTTTTAACTGCTTGTTGAGTCTCTAAAATTGTTCTTCACATGCAAATTTTATCAGAACATGTAAAATTAGCTTTGGCCAGAGCAACGCGTTTTATCCTATGATGACAAATTTATATAGATAAGCATAAACTTGAAGGAAAAGCAGCAACGCCTACTGAGGATTCTACCAATTAGTGAGTCATGTTCTGAATAATGTGGTTAGTTGTGAATGAGTGAATCCACTGGCAATGTGATGCTGGCTGCTGTTAGGCATGTGTGAATCATTGCTTAAGCCAAGATAGTATTGCTGGCTCAAGTTGAGCAGTTGCTGACTCAGTTAACCTCGCTGACAGAAAGCCGGCACAAGTCCATTAAAGGTCCCCTTGAATGGGCACAGCTCAGCAGAGGAAACGTGGAGACCGAGGTGGAAATGTTTGTGCTGTAAGAGCAGTGGTGTCTGTGTGCCAGTAAGTAGGGCTGTGCACGGTCACATGAAATTCCCAGGTCCACTCTCTAAATTGCTTGTTTGTTGGTTGTGTATGAGGTCCTCTTTTCAAGACATGTGATGGGTGTAAGCCACTGTGTCTGATATGAATTTCCGTATCTTTTGAAATAGAAAGAGATAAGGACTCTTTTCTTCCACGCAACAGGCAGTACTTTTGAGGACACAATTCACCATTCACACAAGGATTTTGTTCTTGTGCAGACTACTAATAGAGCAGAACAGTGGTTTTATATTCTTCCCTTTGGTATTTTGTGTTTGGTTTTGATGTATGCTTTGTTCTGATGTCAGTCCAGAACAAGGTCGTAGTAAACTAATAGACGGTCTCTGAGAAAATAAGGATTGAAGAAGTCTAATTTTATTCTAAACTGTATGTGAAAGATGGAAATAGTGACAATAACGCCATCATTTGGCTTGAAAAGGCATGTTTTGTTTTTTGTTTTTTGGGGTGGATATGACTAAAACACAAGGATAGCGGCTTAATCTAGCTAGGGACTTGTCTTTCACACAGCCCTAAAGCAGACGATATTGTAATCGGTAACAGTAATCAGTTTTACTCTGAATCGGACCATAAATTACACAAAAAATATGATGTTTCATTTAATAGCATTTAAAAGTAGTGGCTAAAGCCAAGATCTAATCAGAAAAATGCTTAGTAGGGTCAGAAATCAAGGCAGATGAGGGCCACTTTTCCATAATTGACAAATTAGCTGGTAGCTAAATGTGGTACAAAGCATATTTAATTTTGTAAGTGGTCACTGAAAGAAATAAACTAAAACTTATTACAAAATCACTTCTTTATTCCACCCAACAAAGTCGTATGAAATTTGCTACACTTTCATTCTCAAACTTACATCTTTTTTTCTGGGACTTGAAGCATTTCTGGAGTAATTTGTTGTTCCATTAGGATGAAGAAAACAGATAAATTAAGCATGAGGCAGTAAAAAGAAGGAATGTAATTTAAAATGATGCAGCGAGCACTTGAGACAAACAAATAAATTAAAACAAAATTTCACAGAAATTAAAATTTATTCCATTTGTACAGCAGCGGCTCAGAGCCTAAAATAAAAGACAAATATAATTAGTGAAAGCACACAGGCTGAGTGGAGAGCCTTATCTTTCTGTAAAAAAATAGTGGTGTGGTTGGCCAGCTGTCTTGGGATATTAAGATTTTAAGAACAAATAAAAGGAAAACAGGTATGATCCACCTGCATTTGAGTTCATATCCTGGTCAGAAGTTATATTCTGCAGAGACTAAATTCATACTGAGTTGAGAGATGAGGGTTAATCCTGCATACTGACCATTTTGGGCTTCTATTTACTCAAACATCCAGCCATCCAATTTTCCACTGCTCATTTGAGTCCAGGTCATGGTGGCAGCTGTCTAAGCAAAGATTTCAGCTCACCCAAGGAGGAGAGATGTTTCCGAGCCAGCTGAGCGACATTAACTCTCCAGGGTCTGCCAGGAGTCTCCATCACCTGAACCACCTCGACTGGTTCCTTTCAATGCAAAGGAGCAGCGGCTCTGCTCTGAGCCTCTTGCTAATGGCTTGGCTCCTCATCCCATCTCTAAGAGTGAGCACAGACACCCTTCAGAGGAAGCTCAGTTCTGCCACTTTAGTCTTGTTCTTTCTATCTCCAGTTAAATAAAGATTTTTAATTAAGGTAATACAGCCTCTTTCCTTTAATGTAAGTGAACCACTTATGCTTAAATAAACAGTCACACCCCAAAGGCCCATTTTGAGCCAGGGAAAAAAACCCAACATTTTTTACCCAGGTGTTTTTTTCCGCATGTGCCTCCAGAGCAGTTACAGTGGCCTTTTGCACACTCTAGGAACTGGGACTCGGAAAACTCAGTCTCACTGGACCTCCTGTTATGGGGTAATTCCATCATGGCCGCTAACTTCGTCTCATCTGCTTCCCCTTGATAGTTTTTGTCCTGAAGTCTTCGCCATCAATATAAGTGCATTTACTGCGCTTTGAGACTAAATGTCTAAATGTAAGTGAAAGGTTAGCTCACTTATTGTACTAAAGATATAATGTTTAAAAAAACAGTTTTTCAATATAAGGCTTTGCGGGTGGCCCTCCCATGTGAAATCCCTGTTTAAATGAATTTAGCTATTTCCCTCACCAAGACACGTCTTCCTATATGATTGCTTTTCATGTGATAAAGCATGGTAGGCAGCTGCTTCTGAATAGTTTCTCTCTGCTCTCTTGCATTTTGTTGATACTTTCAGCTTTAAAATCACTTCAGCAGTGAATATGTTAAAATGCTGTGAATATGATACGAGCGATACGAGCAACTGAGAGTAAAGAATTCAAGAGCCGCAGCTATCTAACCGTACATCCACTGCAGCGAAGCCTTCTTTTTTCCCCTCCTGTTCTGTTCCTCTCGTACTTTCTCCCTGTCCTCCTTTCCATTTCCATCCTCAGAAATCCCATTAGCGGCAACAGTACACTCTATAATGGATATATGTCAACTCGCTGGCACCAATACTTGTTTCCCTTGCTGAGGTGAGAGATATCATGCACCAGACTGCTGGAGAAAAATAAAAGATAAAGTAATGTCATTTTTGGGGGGAAACAGCTTCACCTCTATAGATGTTTGTTTGTTTGTTTGTTTGTTTTTCTGGAACTTTCAGTCATATCACAAGATTTTTTTAGCAGACAGAGTTTATGTTGGTGTCAGTGTTTACAACCATTTAATATCAATGAGACAAAGAAACATTAGAATTGGTCTGACGTTGATCTCCTTGCCATTAATGGTTGAACTTTTTTGCTGTACAAGACTCACTCACTTTCAATCGGGAGATGATCTCAGAGACAAGAGGCAGCCTGTCTCCAAACAATCGCAGTCCAGTTCAGACTGATTGCAATCATTCTCAGACAGAATGGTGAAGGTGAAGGAAGACTGGCAAATAACACAGACAGTTCAGTCTGATTCGAGTTCCACCGATAAGCACGACTCACGTGAGATGTGTCTTTTTGGCGATTCGACTCACCTGGTTGCCACCTCGTTCTAGTTGCATTCCTGTACAAAAGCATGGTTGCTGAGCACCTGTGCCATTTTGGAGTTAAATCGCCATCCTGTAGTAATTATGTCGCTATTTCTGGAGGAAATTCAGAATTTCTGTTTCAAATCCATTCCAGTTGTAGTTAATGTGAATTTCTGTTTGATGAGAATTTGAAACACATTTGTGATTTCTATTGATTTATCATAAACAGATGGTACGTGGTTGCCAACTCGACTTCATTCAATCACAAACTAATAGCAGGCTGACTTTGTCTCATTGGACTTTTCTTGCCATCGTGACACACCAATGTTGCTTTGAAGACAGCAGCTGACTGAGAGTTGTCACAGACCTGGTCCTTGTCTTCAAAGGCAATGAGACAACAAATTCATTGCACGAGTTCTTAAAAATGTGGTTGGTCTCCTAGCACAGTTTTCTCTAGTGTGACTTTTGCACAACATTCATGCTTTCCTTCAAGTTATGCTTTAGTCTCTGGTAAACCCAAAGCCTGTCTCTCCAGACTGTGTGAATCATACAGTCACTGACTGTCTGTTGCTTTTTAGTGCTGTCTTCAAAAGGGAAATGGCTTTATATAAGCTTTATAGCTGAAAACAACCTGCTCTAAGAAATGGCAATGAGGATACTGGTGAGACTGAACAAGAACATTATAGATGAGTGTGATCACAAGAAACTACGAGCTGAATGGCCCTAAACATATTCTAAACTGATTAGAATATTACTGTTCTAATTTTTTGGCTGATTAAATTCTGGATTTCATAACTGGTTGGAAATAGTACATATAGCAGTTATCATAGAAAGACATTTTTCCAGCTTTGTCTTGTTTAAACTTTTTTGCAAATTTCTCTTTTTCAGTACCGTCAGTGTCTATCTATCTATTTTGTGGCATATATTATAACCAGCTGCAGAGCCCAGATTCTCTTTTCCAAAATTTGTAGGGCAGATGCCATCACTTCAGCGTAAAACCAACAAGGTGCACTCTCTAGATTTAGTGTTTGTCTATTCAGGCCATGTGTGGAAACATGGTGGCACAACATTGCACTCTCTGGGGAGAAGACCCTTCCTTTGTAATCACGAGTGGCTTCCTCTTGCTCACCCATACTAAACCTGAAACCACAGAGCTCTCCACAGATTACACTTTCCAATTTATCACCTGCGTACTAATGTTGATTACACTGATGAAAGATAAATATGAAAACCACAGTGTGCTGTACTTGTATCTTACATCTTGCATTACCATTTTTCTTCTGGTGTTTTCTATACATAAGCGACGTCCACGCTTCCCGTGCGCCGAACCCCTTTCATCCCGCCGAGGCCAACAGGGCAGACGTTCGAGTCGGTTATCATTCCAAACAGTAAACAGGAGGCCTGCTGAGGTGCCCGTTTCATGCTGTGAGGACACCCAGGCAGAGACAAACATGATTTGATAGTGTTGCCTTCTGTTTTTTGTATATAAATAAAGATAGCACCATTTAATGGTTGCTATGTAAAAAAAGGCACTGTGTGGTGACCAAATAACAGAGCAAACAAGGAAGAAGTGGAAGACAGATTTTGAATAGAAAGCAGGATTTGAGGCGCGATATTTTACCACAGGTTGTGACATTTTACAGAGTGTGGTTATTTTAGCGTTTGGTTTATCGACTTTTACAATGTAACATTCGTGAGAAGAAAAAGCTAATTTACACCCTGTTCTGGACTCTATTATCTTTGTGTCACCAACAAATAAGGAAGTCCTGATCTAAAAGTCGATAGAAGGAAGAGCTCTCAGGATTACAAAGCCGGTGAAAGCTGATTAGAACAGGATGGCACCACTTTCCTATCACATCAGGTGCTGGCCCAGCACAGTGAGGAGCAGTTAAGCATTAGCTTAGCAAAGCGAAACAAACCCAGCAGTCTGTTTTTCCCAAAGGAGAGAGTGGAGCTAAGGCAAGCAGAAACACGGTATTTCCAACTCAGTTCGTGGAGTGTGCCGCATAAGTTCCAGGAAGTCATTAAATGGAAAGGTGAGAGAGCATTTAACTGACACATTGTTAAAATGTCGATGGCATGTTTAATCACCGTTTCGTGCGACTGCGATGCCTGAGCACTGACAGATGACAGGAGCCATATGTTTGGCAAATGATTTAAGGAGCTCTCTCTGTGCTATCAGTAGACATTAGAATCAGTCCAGTGGTGTCAGCATAATCTCACACACAGTACAGGAGGAGTCAAAGCACCGCTCATTCTCTGTGTACAAAAAAACACTGTCATTTCTAGTTCTTTGAGAGGTCTATCTTAATTTAAATTACAATTACATTAAGTAATAATAATCTAATATATCATTGATCACTGCAGATCTTTCAACTTGCTGCCTTCCATCAAGTTGAGAGGCCCTGACGAGCCACAAAGCAGCAGGGATATTTTAACTTGAAGCAGCTCTGTTAGGAAGGGTAGAATTCGAGTACTTGTTTGTTTCTTCTTGCTAAAAATGAGAAGAAACAAACAATTCCAATGTGAGGATTTCTAAAAGGAAGAATGTGAAGGAAGGAGATAACCTGAGTGTTGGGGTGTTGAGCTCTAGCTGAACAATACTGAGCATGATTTAATTAGTCATGAACATTTACTACAGAGAAGTAATTTGGATTTGCATCTGAATATCAGATGGGTAAGGCTGGCATAGACTAGGGGTGTCAAACCTGAGGCCCATGGTCCAAAATCGGGGCATTAGACATCTTTGGAAGGCGTAGATTTTGGACTTTTAACTGTGCATTTTACAACTTTTCCTCCTGATAAAGACCTGCCCTGTGGCCATTCATACTACACCAAAGTAATTGAGTAATAGATACAGATTTAAATAACAGTGACGTTCTTGTTTTTTCACAGTATACCATACAAAACTTTGTATTTTATAATTACTGGAAAGTCTGGGCAATGAACTACTAGAACTTTTTCTGTAATTTTACACCATATATTTCTTACAGATTTGAACCGAAAGTGTTGCGCTAACAGATTTCAGAAGTAGAAAAACCGAGGCATGCTGTTGAACATGAACACATCTCAAGCATATCATGAACATGAAGACATCGCAAGGATTAAATGTTTAGTTAAACTTGTTTACACTGAGAGAAAGGTTATTTTAAGTGGTCCAGCCCAAAAATGAGGCTGTATGTGGTCCATAATGTAAAACGAGTCTGACATTTCTGGTGTAAGATCCCAGTCTGCGGTGGAACCCTTTCTGCATATTAGTTTTGACATGCTACCTGCCCATCTAGGCTCCAGGCCCTCACTTTCCACCTTGTTGCAACAGAATGTAATTAGTTTTTAATGATATCTTCTAATTCTCCACTCGCATCACCAAGGACACAGTGTTTCATTTAGTTTTCGTGTGGGAAATCGCAGCAGTGAAGGTGACGGTGTTGTCAGGCGCACAGTAGACACCACAGCGCTGCTCACACTCTGCCCTCTCTGGACACCTCACCCCAGTAAATCTCCACGACCTGCACATATGGATTGTGTAAATTAGCAAAGTCTGGAAACAAAGCTGCTGACAGCTCTGACAGCAAAATGAATACACTCAGTGCGCTGATAGTTCAGGCCAAGTTCACAATAACAAAACTAATTAATAAATAAATAAAGTTCACATATCATACTTCCTCACATCTCAGGGTGGCCTGATAGCACTGAGTGTTGCAATCATTCTGGAAAGTTGTAAAGCAGTCAGTTTAGTTGATATAAACATAAATATTTCTGTGACACTCATGCATGATGCTGCATGACTGATGCACTGGCACAGATGACTATGTGTGGACTGTGATGTATAAATGGAAGATTGCCTGGAGGTGTGTGTACACACGGTTTTATAAATCTGATTATCTTATTTATGCACATTATTTTCAGCATTTCTGCATGTACACTTTTAGTATAGATCTTACACACAGCTTTAGAAATAAGGCTGCTGGTTTTTCCCTGTATGTTCATCATCAAACTGGAGTTTTGCGCTAATAGTCTTCTTGGATGGAAACTACTTTTTTGCCTGGCACACCTCCCATGCAGGTCAGACACATGCAGGTGTGTGTTTGCTTTCCTATTGAGTTGCCTGCACATCCATTCATGAAAAACTGGGGATTCTGAAGACTTCCTCTTTTCCTGAAACAGTCTGTCTTTTAAAGGTATAAGCTCATAGGTATCCATTTTTTTTCTAGACACGTCAGAGAGCTTTTTTTTTAAAATTAACTAAAATAACAACAACCTCTGACATCAACTTGCACCTTTTGATCCTCAGTGGAAATGTTAGGCTACATAATATTTTTCTCTATGGCCACTTTGTCAGATTAGGGAGTTGTAGAGTCATAGAAATCTGTCCTTTTCATGACTGTCAGTCATGACAGACTACACGTTGCTCCCCAAGCAGCCAGTCCTGCTGGCTTTTTGCAACAATGGCGTGTGTGATACTGGCTGTCTTCTTCATTTCACACTTTCATCTTGCTAAACTCAATCCTCTGTCATTTTGCTGTCGTTGCACTGGAGCAGAGCTCGGCAGTAGAGAAAGACTCACTGGCCAGTGCTTCTCTTGACCGACCTCGCAGAGGTCAAGGACATGTCATGTGGAAGACAGTATAAAAGTGGCCATCAGGGGGCGACTGCAATAAGACTTCCAGTTGTATTGAAGCCTATGGGGCAACGCCCCTTGGCTCCATTTCTCTTCCAGTAAAAACATTCCTGATTAATTTATTATCTCATTAGCTGGATTCAGGTCTTTTTTTATTTCAGTAATTATTAGAGTCAGAAAGGAGGATTATTCATGCTCATTTGCTAACAATGGCAACAGAGAAACCTTTAGCTTGGGGCCTCGCAGCAGGAATTCACTAACTTGTTTTGTCATGGTTGTGACGTTCATATTCTAAAATTCTCACGTGCTAGCATTTCTGTCAGGATATTGTGAAGCAACTTAGATGCAGCATCAGTTTTTTGTCCACACTTTATAAGAAGATACAGTTGTAAGTCCACCCATTTTAATTTACAGGCCCTGTGTCTGGATCTGGCCATAACTGAGTTTATTTTGTATGGTCTGAACCAGCATAGAGAGCTGAGGAGGGGCTTTGAAGTTTTTCTTTAACAATCCAGTCATGTAATAAAATTCTCATATAACTTTAAAATCTTGCCAGACACCTGCACATAAGCGGACAAAAATAAAGAGCCACAACTTGTGGAATGAACAGGTGTGCACAGCTGAGAAAGAGCATACTGGATTGCACACAATATTTTAACAGCACCGATACGATGACAATTAAACCTCTGCTCTGTGAGAGAGCACACTTGTTGGCCACACACACACACAGAGGTGAGCAGATTCATTGTGAGGCAGACAAAAGTATGCCAGTCTTGTACTTATACTTTGAGGTCCCTCGCGACACGATGATACCGGGTCCAAAATATCCAGTTTGCACATACGTAGTCCAAATGTGACTTAGCACTCAGATGTTTAGGATATAAATTTCCTTCCTTATGTGATGCACTGATGTCAGTCAGATGGAGAACTTAGTTAGAGAAGTTAGAGAATGGTCACGTAGATCACATGTGTTTTTAGGCTCTTTGAAAAGGAGGACATCATTTAACAACAATGCTTGGCTATTTAAAGGGAAAAAAAGTTTCACACAGGTAGTCTTTGCATATATGCTGATATATTAGTGTAGTGATTGGAGAGTTTTCCTACAGGTTCATGTCACAGATTGTGTGTTTTGGGGCAAACACTGACGGTATTACTGTAAAGTTTCTTATTCAACACTAACTTGCAATACTTATTTACAGTAAAAAGTGGAAAAGTGTGTTTATGTGCAAGAACTGGTGTGTGTGTGTGTGTGTGCGTGCGTGTGCAGTTTGTGTGCAATGCAGTACAGACTCAGCAGCTCTGTAAGGTTAATAACAGTTTCCCCTAGAAGGTTCCTCTCTTCTTCTTTCTGCTTCGCACCTCTTCCAATCAATTGCTTTAAAACTAGGAAAAAATTCTATCATCTATTGAATGCAGTCCTCCTCTGCTCTCTCCCTCACCCTCCAGTGCCTCTCACAAAATAAAATTGTGTGGTATCTCCTCTTTGTGACCCTTCATTTGGCAGACAAATGGGAAGAAATGTAAGCTTGTGCCTCTCTCCCCTTCTGTTTTGTTCTATTTTCTAATGTCAGTCTTTTTCTCCTCAAACCTTTACCCTTGTTCAGATACTAAAGGTTTTTATTGATCTCCCATGAACCCCTTCTGACTTTAGCCTGATCCTTAAAGCTAAGCCTTTTCATGAAACACTGCACATTTAGTGTCCCACACACTCCAAGGTCACTGGAATTGTGTAGGGAGAAAGGCAGAGGAGTTTTTTAGAGGCTGTTCACGTTTTTTTTTTTTTTTTTAAATATTAAAGGTGCCCTGTACAGTTTTCTTGTAAACAAAAAGAAACTTTCTGCTTACGGTCAGTATTACCTAATGCTTCTATTCTTGAAGTTTAATAATGGTATGCATCATGGATTCCAAAATCAGTGATTTCTAGCAAAGATAATTTATGAATTTGATACATATTTTGAATTTGTTTAATACATTTAAGAAGTATTCAGTGTCCAAACGATGTTCATAGATTTCAGCAAAAAATTTGGCCTTCTCTCCTTTTTGCACACAGACACACAAGTTTGCAAAACTTGTTCTGAGATTTCGCGTGCCTCCGTAAATGTTTTAAAGAGCTGAGGTGAAGTAACTGTGCAGGAAGGTCTTTGAAAATCAGCACTCCTTGGTCTTCTTTGGTTCTCAGGCGGTGCAGTAGGAATCTTTCTACCAAACATGCAAACCAGAGGCCTGAAGGATGGAGTGCTGCTTGGAGTTCAGGGCAGCTCTCCAGCTCTAGAGCAGCAAAATACTGCCAGACTTAAATATTCCCACTACCTCCTGCTTGTCTCCTGTCATACAGTACCACATTCTGTTTACTACCACAAATCTAAAACTGAATTCATCAGCAAAAAGAACTTTTTTTCCAGTCATCCACTGTGAAGTGCTGATTTGTGTTCTCTCTTGAGAAGTGGTTTAGACGTACTCCCCATCCTCTGGGAACACAGCGTTGTTTTGACAGGATTTTTACTTGTTAGAGTTTTTGTCTCTTGATTTAGCTAATTACATATCCGTGGTAAAGTTGCTGTAGCATCTCTCTACAAAGCAGATATAGAGATTTACACTTCTGGATACAAGTGATTTCCATAAAACATGTTAGAGTGCCGTGCACTGACTCCCGTAGGAACCTTGTGTCATGCTGTGATTTGATGCTGAGAAATCCCTTCTTTGCTGAGAACAACAATTTGACTTCTGACATGTTGAGGGGCCCACTATCTCCATGCTGCTTAGTAAGCAATATTCAGTTGGAAATGTGAAGACACATATTTATACCAGGTAAACAATGGCTGCTACTTGATTTATATGGAAAAGCCTCTCAATTTTTATCCAAAAGATACTTCAGTGGACAGGATACAACTCAAGGGAATCTGACTTTTTATTTGGTTTGCTCCACTGATGAGATTACACTTGACTGCTCACATAGAATCAGTGTACCAACCTTAATAGTTCCTCTTTTTTTACATTTGTTTCCATTGTTTCCTTTATTTCCACATCGAAAATATGACAGACTTTCTATGTGGTTCAAGACTTTTTGACTTCACACTGTTTTCTTCCTCATGAAATCTCCATAGCCGATTCATTAATATTTATTCATTTAAGTGGTGATTTTTTTTCATAAGTGTTTTTAAAGATTCAGAGCTGGAAGCAAGATACAAAAAGTGTGGGCTTGTAGGTCAGCAACAAAAGCCAGTGGGAATTATGTGTAGCCTTTTGGTTAATGCAGAAATAAGCTTTTTTTTTTAAGTTGATGATATTTACGGGTTTTCTTCAGCAAGAAAATCTCAACACACTGGGACTTTTAGGATATTATGAAGTGCAAAGGCAGTTGGAAGAAGTACAACATTAACGTTAAGCTATACGAGCTACCACATGTACGGTACGTATACACCAGTCAGGCACGACAGTTTAACCACCTGCCTAACATTCCCAGCAGAACATTTCCCAAAGCATCTTCCATTGTTCCATGATCCAGTTCTAATGCTCACCTGCCCATTGTTGGCACTTTCAGTGGTAGATGGGGGTCAGCAGCCCCATATGCAATGATCTGTGATTCACTGTAAATTCTAACACCTGTCTATCAGAACACCCAACAGAGCTGCAGTTTTGGAGATGGTCTAACCAGTCTTCTAGCCATCACAGTTTGGCCTTTTGTCAGACTCACTCAAATTTAACACATCTGCTTGAACAACCTTGTTCACTTGTTCTCTGATATATCCCACCTACTAACAGTATTCACTTCACCTGTCAGCGGTCATAATGTTATGCCTGATTGGTGTATATGTACATGTCACTGTCACTACCATTAAGCTTGTGGGTTTAGCTTGATCATGTTGAAAGTCCACAACAATGTCTGTAGTCTATTGTTAGAAAATGTCTTCTCTGGGACATGAAAAGCTTAAAAATTCACACTTATGTCACAATGTAAAAGAAAACATGAAGAAATGTGTTTATTTCAGGCATCTAACCAAATAACAGATGGTGGAAAAGTGTGTAAATGCTAAGTCGTTGTCGGGTTTTAGGATTTACGCATGAAGCACTCTTTTGAATGTGTGTTTGTCTTTGAGGAGTTTTTCTACTCCACTTTTCTACTCTTCCAGTCTTTGCGTTGAGGTTTTACCAAATTTGCTCAGAAAATGGCCCTATGTCATAAACAACCCCTGTTGTTTCTGATAGTGTATCAGTTTGAAATATTCATTGGCCATTCTCTCACTCTATCTCTGTCCTCAGGGGAACAAATCACTAATGATCCCCTTTTCTCAGCCCAGTTCACTGCACTGTAATACTGCTTTCAGCTCCCGGTGCTACAGTAATCCTAGTAAACAGCCATACACCATTTGTCCCAACATCACCTACACGAAGACTCAATTCAGATTCTAATGAAAATTCATCCCTATTTGGTTTATTTTGTGGCCATTATGGGAAAATTCTTTTTATTATTATTATTATTATTATTATTATTATTATCATTATTATTATTGGATTCTTCATGATGCTGATGGTGTTCTCATAGTAGTTTGTATTTTTTTAAAAGTGTGGCATCTGTGAGGATGAGGGATTCTTCCACTCTAGTTTATATCTATTAGTGAGTTCGACCAGTTGAGGGGTTAAGGCAAGGATGTCAAAGTGATTTTACATGGTGGGGCACACACAGGCTACTTTGATCTTAAGTGAAACTACTTGTTCCCTTGCCCCGACTGTCCCATAATTATGAAATAAACTTTTTTTTTTTTGTAAATTCAAAGAAAATGCCCATTTTATTTTAATTATTTTGGTGTAGTATGAATAGGAATTGACAGCGGAGGGGGGGTGACCTGGGAAAATTAAAAATCTGTGCACTTCTTCACATTTTCAAGAGCCGTTCAGTGGGTCAAATTAGAGCCTTTGCCCGTCCGATTCTGGCCCCCAGGCCTCATGTTTGACACCCCTGGTTTAAGGGATCGTATCATTCAAAGAAGCTTTCTAAAGCGCATTACTCTATACTGCCTATCTAACTGATACTAATTCTATGCATAAGGGCTTTGACCAAATCACCAGTGTGAACGCATAACACAGTACTCACGATTATAACGATGTGAATTATTCAGTGATCACTGAACTATATAAAAAATCAGTCAAACAAGAGTGTAAGAGTTACTTTCCCCTGACACATCGGAGCATCTGCTGCTCTGACCTCAGAGAGTCTTGACAATACCGACTCCCATCAAAAATGTATTTTATTGATCCAAGCCTTGTGTCACGAAAGTATCAGTGTCAGCTTGATGGTTAGACTCCATGTGTTCTGGGACTGCAGTTGCCCCATGATGTGCACCTCTTCTTATAAAACCCTCTCACATGGGTGTTCATATGGAACTGCGCTTTCATCCCCCCTGCAGTCCTCGGGGGGCCTGCGTGCGCTCTGGCACTGTGCGTTTTAGCAGATCACTTTGTGCAGCAGCTCGAGTTACACGGAGCTTCGGAGTGCTCATGAGTATCTCTTTCACAGCTGTATTGTTGAACAGCTCAGTAAGCTCGGTGTGTTTGAAGGGGCTTTACACAGATTCAGTGGGAAAGCCATGAAGAAGGATTCGCTGACACACAAACACATTTGCAACAGTGCGCCTTCCCACAGTCCTACCACTGAGAGGTCCACAGTTGGAGGTGTTGTGGTACAGAATGGGGGAGCTGCGTGATGCTCAAAGCATCAATGCATCCTCCACCTCCCTATCATCCTCCTCTCCGGTTTTTCAGCTGTTTTTTTTTCTTTGTAGATCTGTCTCTCGGCATCACTTTCTGCACCGTCTTCACAGAAATCTCATCTCGCTTAAACACACCCACACGCACACAGACGCTCTCTTGTGTACATGCACACAATCACAAGCAGATATTCAAATAGGTCCAGACACACACTTACATATGCAGACACACATTATTCAGCTAATGTCTGTGTCTGTGAGAGCCTCTGGTTAATAACTGTTTGTTCTCCTTTGCAGATGCTGGCTCAGGATCAGGAGACGATGGTAAGATTACTCACCTCTTACTCCTCCACCTCCTCTGTTCTAACTTCTCACATACTGCTTTTTAATATGCTGCTCTATACCCGCTATGTTTCACAGCACAGTATTTATTATTGACCAAAGTATGAGGGGCTGACTTCAGTGTATTTTAATTTCATAATATGATCAACCAATTAAAAACATGTTCTCGTAACATTATTAGCTTCACTTATTATTTTACTTACGCTAACATTTAATGTAATTGAATTCATGTACTAAAGCAAAACTTTATTTATAAAGCATAGCTCATACCAGACAATTTGCTACACACATGCGCTAGTATCAAGACCTCAGCATGAGTCTATACATAGATTAAATTAATAGAGAGATAAAAGCAAGTGAATTGTTAACATCTAGAGATGCAATAGTCAACTGGTCCGGGATCAGCTGACTGATTACAAGCTGGCTCTTTTCATGCATTAGCATATGCAGATAGTTACTCACAGCCACATGCTAACATTTTGTTAGGTTGGAAATGCTTCACTGTGAGTGACGACACAGTTCACCAAAGTTCACTAAAATAAACTGCAGGCAGACAATCACCAAAACACTGACAACAAGAAACCTAAAGACATGAATAACACTCACGCAGCTGAACATGGACATTTTAAAGAAGCTAACAAAGGCAAAGTGGCTAGCAGGACACACAAGAAAATTGCAGTGAGCTCATATCTATTAAAATCCTTATCAAACTACTGTCAGCAATGAAAACCAAATGAAAAAAAGCAACATTAATATGTAAAAATGATAAAAACCCATAACTTAAATCCATAAAAGACACAAATTCAATAAAATAGTAAATAAAAACCAACAATACAGCAATAAAAATGATTAATAAGACCAGGAACTAAACAACTGGAAGGTCCTAGCAAACATACTGGTTGAGACCCGGTGAGTAACCAGGTGGTCCATTCCTGATGACCTGCGGTAACGGGCTGGTTCAAAGAGCTTGTCAGAGAGATCCTACATGTAAACATGCAGGGACTATATAAGTGGGGTTTTTTTTTATATATATATTTTGAAATTGTCCTATTGTTTTATTAATAAAGTGTTTGTTAATAATTGTTTCTTATTTTGGATGGGATATTATAAATCACCATCAATTATTCAACAACTTTCAGTGAACAGGGTCACTTCTGCTGATAAACTTACAAAGGATTCAGAGCCAAGTTTGAGTTACCTCTAGCTTTGTGTAGTGTTTTAGGGTCTTTTAGCTCATTGTTTTGGATTGATGGCTTTGATCTGCGCTCTGCCTGCTCATCCCTATTTATTTATTTATTTAATGCAACAAGTGGACAAAACAAGTGAGAATGCCTTTATTTTATTTATTTTTATTTTTAACATGCAGAGTAAACTTTCACTGGTAATGCATTTTAATCAAACAGCCAATCGTGTATGGGAAACTGTGAGTTTACATTACGTGATGGCTGCTAACAAACACAGATAAAGATGAAGGAAGTGATGTTGCCAGCATGTGTTTCATCTCTTGTCCTTTCCTCAAAACTAGACTTTTGTGAACAGGCTATTCTCACAGCTGCAGTAAAAGATCATCTGACTGCAGCAGAAAATACATTAAAAAAAAAAAACAGAGCAATTGGGATTGCAACTGATTTTCAATCACAACTGATTTTTTTCAAGTCTCAGCCAGACAAAAATTTGCATAATGCCTAAAAAACGGGGAATTATTTGAAAAATTGAAAGTGTTTTTTGTTTTGTTTTTTTAAGCAAAAGCCCAGAAATTACACGATTCACATTTCTAATCTCACGCTGATTCATTTGACTACTTTTTTGTGCAAATTCCACAATGAAAGGCAAGATTTGCAGAGACGGTATGCTGGAGGAATTCCTCATTTAGCTTTGCGTGCCCATCTTCACAAAGCCGAGTGAAAGGGCGAAATGGTGGCCTGGGCAGCATTGCAGCTGATAAACAGTGGAGCTTGGGGAGAGAGTGACAAGTGTGCGAGAGTTGATTGCAATAAGATTGAGATGAGCTTATAGCCATGAGTGACTTTTTTATGAATAACTTTTGTGTAACTAATCACATAAACCCCCATCGTATTAATAATGTGTCTTTGAGCTAAGACTCTAATTTGTTGCTTAATTGACTAACAAGATTCAACTCTAACATCAGCACAGACAGTAGTCAGGCTCGTCTGTCAAAACACGTTTGTACCCATGCATATATTTACACTCCCCACTCTGCATCCTCTCTATCCTGCCGTGTGTTTACCCATGCAGTTACTTCATTAACTCCGATGCATGGAGCTTTCCCAAGCATATATGAGAGGGAGAGAGAGATTGAAAAAGAGATTAGTGCCCCCCAAAAAGACGGCAGATAGACAGATGAACAAGCGGAAATGAAACTGGTGCTAGGTCAACCAGAGAGAGAAAGCGAGAGAGGGAAAGACAGAGAGGAAAGAGAGGGGGACGGGAGATGGGGGTGGACAAAGAAATGGCCTGGGGAAAGTCGCAAAATAGATAACAGAGCAGAGGAAACAGAAGGCGAGTGGTGTAGAGATTGAGGGAGAGAAGGAGGACAGAGCCCTTAGAAGCAGGAGGACGGAGGAGCAAAATGAAACATACATTATTATATATGTCCCATGAACACGATGTGCTTACACTTGCATGGGATTAAAGAAAAAAAAATGGCATGGCCAATACCATCGAGATTTGTTTGTAATGCCATGCATGCTTGGTCTATCTCTGAGCTCCGTTGTATAGACGATCACACTTCCTCGGGCTGTTTTTCAGCATTTCATTGCAAGACACCACCATAAAATCTGCAGTGAAAGAAAACAGTCACAGGGTTTCTTTTCCCTTAATGCTCTCTGTGCCTTACAAGAACCAAAATAGAACGGAAGAGAGTTCAGTAACAAAACTGAGAATTTTTACAGTCCTATAACGCTAAGAACTCTGAATCTGAAAAGCGGCACTTCAGCAGGAATTGGAAGGAATAGCTTATGTTAGTTTGCTCTAATTTACAGAACCAATGTTCCACCCAAACCCAGCGCTTGTTTACATTGGTACATATATTATTTCTAGCCATAAAAGTCAGGTTAAAGGTGGCAAATGTTTTAGTTCACACGCCATTTACAGACCAATTTGATCAAGCTGGTTGGACCAGTAAACCACTGCATAATAATCCATAAAGAAAAGTGTTTGAGTGCAAATTAGCACTTTCTGAAAACATTCACCTTTAATGAACCATTTAATTACAAAACAGACTAACAGCATGAGATGTCTCAAGAAAAAAAAAAAGGTGCAATTTCAACAATATGTTCTAGTTTTCCCAGCCAGCCTGCTGTCATTACTAAGACTCTTTGTAAAGAGAGTGGCTCTTTGGCTTCAGCACCTTATTGCTGCGCGGTATGGCAGGAATGGGTAATGTCTTTTTCAGTAAGAGGCTCTAACCTGACAGCAATTCAGAACCCTGGCTCAGGTTAAATTTACAGTTGAGGCAACCACTCAGATCCACTAATGCATTCTTACACAACACAAAGCCTCCTGGTGCAAAACACAGTGCAAAATCCCAAAAAAGTAACGCTTTCCTTCTGTGAGTTTTTAGACTTTTCAATGAGCCAAATTGGACCCCTTGCTGGTCCAGGTTCTAGCCCTCAGGTCATTTGTTTGACACCTTTGTTGACTAATGTTAGCCCGGAGTTGTGCTACAGGGCTTTAATCCATTTTTCAAAAGCATTTCTCTTGTAATGCCATCAGAGACATACAGTGTTTGACAATTATATTGTCTGCATGCAAAATAACAGCCAGATCCTCAGAGTTCTGAATTTTACTTATTTATTTACACATCCATTAAGCGGTGAATCTGCCGACTTCTTTTACCTCATTCAGTAAGTGCATGTTTAAAATTCATTTTACTTGTGGTAAAATCAGTCTGCTTGAAAACATTAAAAGGTCAGCGAGTCGAGTTTTCAAGCAACACATCATGCAAATAATTTGTTAGACAGTTATTTATGTTAGTTTAAAAATGAAAAAAAATCTTACCGATGCTGCGTGACATCTGAATAACAAAAAAGGACTGATTTGTTGCAGTTGCAGTCATAAGACATATGTACAAAGTGTTCTCCATCAGTGATGTGGTGACACTTTATATTTCGACGCACTGGTTGGCCTCATCGTGCAGGTTTAATGTAGCGAGAGGTGAATATTTTAACCCAGATTATGACCTTTTTTATAACTAACCAGGTTGTTTTTGGTGCCTATAGCAAACCGAGCAGTGAGTGGAAGCTAAACAAACAGCAGTGTTCTGGCTGAGCAAACTCTAACTGTGGCCAGTGTATCAAGGTATTAATGCCAACTGACACCTACTGACTATCTGCAGCTTTAAGCCAAAGAGCAGTAATCAACAGCGCTGTGATACCAGCACACTGATGCAACATATAATGATACAGCAGACTGCATAGTTTAGATAAAACGTGTAAAATAAGTAAAGTTTAAGTATCATAAAACAGAAAAATAATACTGTGCATGCTTCATGTGTCCTTCAAAATAGTTCCCCAACAGGACATCACTCCATAACATAGCGTGACATAGACACTGCTACAGCGGGCTTAAAAAAGATAATAAAAAAATCTGATAAAATTAATGTGTCGTCATGAAAAAAATAAGAGTATCCCAGCCAAACCTACAGGAATGATTAGTGCAGCGTCAGACGATCAAAAGGTGAAAGGTTCAAAGTCATCGTTCACATATTTCTTTAAGTGAGACAGATTTTCTCTGAATATCCCCATGAAAGCTCATTATAAATGTTCACCTTCCAAGACCCCTGGGCGGTTTAAAGTAGAAGCCAGAGAATTGTCCTCACTCTCAAAATGTCAGATAAATCTGACGAATCGATCATTCAGGAGGAAAAGAGACAATTAAGAAAAAATAGCTCAAGGGTGGAGAGGGTATTTGTGCAGTAGAGGAGGAAGAAGGGAAAGAAGAGGGCAAGGACAGGAGGAGGAGAAACACAAACACACCCTATAAAGATAGAATCATAGCGGAGGTCACAATAGATGGAGAGATACAGTAGGAGAGATGGAGGGGAGGGAGGGAGGAGCAGTGGGATCTGCCAGAGGTGGAAGAAGATGCTGGTGTTTTATGAGCAGGGGAGAAGGTTAAAGCAAGCGGTTGTAAAAGACGGCTTGGACTTGTAAGAAGTCAGCAGTAGAGAGCCATCTCAGTGAAAATCAAATATATTTTAATGGCCGATGGTAAATCTACACACATAAAACTTGGGTCAGCCAGGAAGTTGCCAGTTTCAGTGACAATGTGGCGCATGAGTGTGAGTGTGTGTGTGCGTGTAGAATGCAGACCAGCGGCAGTGCAAGCACGGGTGCATTCATGCTCGTCAGTGTGTGTTCTCCTTTGTGTTTGCTGTTTTTTATCTGATAAGTACACAAGTCAACTGTGCAGGGAGATGCCCTCTGGGCAGGAGTCGAGTCACATGGCCCCTTTAGTCAGAATCAGCCATTTGTCCAAATCAAATTGCGCAGTGGAGAAATTGAATTGCGCTCACATGATCATGCAAGAACAAAGACAGAGCAAAGCCTTGAGCCTGAAAGATTTCGAGGCATCTCAACAGTCCAAGTATATTTTTAAAGAAGACAGACTATTTCACGCTGCTGGCAGATGATCATTTGTTAGAATGCCAAACTGTAAGAGAGATAAAACCTACTCTTGCATGATATCACCTCGAAAAAATGAGCTGAAGTGTTGTAAAAGGGAAAAAAAATACAGTCCTTATTTTTAGAACTGAAGCAGCACCACCTCTTGGATGTCAGTCCACCGCTTTTGTCCGCACAGAAATATCTCCACAAGATTTGGACGGGTTGCCATGAAATCTCTTGCACACAGCAGCTGATCACGAAATACTCGTTAGAAGTATTGACAGCTTCAGCAGTGGAGGTGGAGCGAGAGATGGATTCTGAGATCAGGTTTGGCAGAGGGTGTCTATTCCAAAATGTTTTTGTTTGGTTTTTTTGTGGATGATCAAATGTGTCTGGTGGGCAAATGCAGTAAAACATGCCCCCTGTCAGGAGGTGGCAGCAAGGAATTGACAAAGATGGTACTTTTCTTTTCTTAAAGGTTGAGAGGCAGTAATGCTCAGCAACAACCAGCACAGTGTTCTGCCATTTTGCGTGCAGGTCATAAATCTTATACTGGACCCCGGAGAAGTCCTTCAGTTCTTCTTCTGTCTGAAACAAACAGTTTTAGTACTTTTCCCTTTAAGCCACCTGTATTCTGATTAGCCACCCCCTGTTAAAAGATTGTTTTAGTGTAATATGGGCGGAGCCATATGCCTGGGTGCCATGTGCCTATTTATTACCTGTCTCATTTCTTTTTACATAAAATAAGAAAAATCACAAGTTCCCTTAAATGCATTTTATTATAAACTCTTTAATTTAATGTGGGCTAACAAGCAAAGCTTTGACAGACTGAACTGGCATGAAAGCAGCCTGCAGGCACAATGAGTAGCACCCAGCTCATGTTATATGTTGGTGTTGGTCATTGCTATGACAGATGCCAGCTGTTAGTATACAAACAATAGTAGTAAAATTCCAGTATATGATCATTGTGACTGCATGCTGTCAGTGTAAACTTAAACACTATAAGATGCATTGAATTCTGTTGCACAGACTTGGGTGTCTCTCTTTGTGGTGCTGAGATAAGTTTGATGTGTTGATGTGACTGGCATGCAGCTTAAATGCAAAATGTCTCCATGTCTGAACTTTAATGTTTTTTATTCCACAAGTTGCAGCAAACCTGTCACCGGCCAGCATCTGCTGCACCGAAGGAACTGTAGAAAAGCACATCCTGTCACAGTATCAGCACTGCTGGCGCTGGCTCAGCTTCAAAGAGTCAGTGCTCAATACAGTATCTTTGCAAACGGGCCTCCAACGATGCAGCCCAGTCACTGCAAAACACCAGTATGACACAAGAAATCCAGTCATTGTGCAGTAGAAACACATTGAAATTAGAGTTACTTGCTTGCATAACATTTCTTAACATTGTCATGAATCAGTTTTTGAGAAGCACAGTTTCTTTTCAGTTTTTGTCAAGCAGAAGTCATCTAATGCATCTTTATACAGGGAACTAATTTTGTAAAAATGCTACTTTGCTAACTGGTGACTTTAATTATTCACTGTCTTTTTAAAAGACCCGAAAGTACTTTAGGTCTATGCTTCGCTGTGGCTTCTCCAATCCAATATTAAACAGTGAATTTTTTAAAAGCATTCTAGTAGAGATAAAATAGTCCTCAGCTGGACCAGCAAGAGTATTGGTTAGGAGTCAGCTGGACTCTGCTGCCTCGAGCCGCTAAGTCAAAGATTTAAACGCTGTCATGCTCTGTGAGCCACCGGCATTGTAGTGACCTAATTTCACTGCGGTTTCGAGGGTAACTCTTATCTGAATTAAGTGCTTTGTCAAGGTCAAAACAGTGTCCCATAACTTATCAGAGCCTGTTTTTTTCCCAGTTTGAATAGTAAAAAATGACTCCATTATAAGTCCTTAACAGCAGGGAGAGAGCATCAGGGCTGACAACGCTGTAATTACCAGTATTTATGGGGCATTCTTCGAAGTGTCTCTCCTGCTTTTTTTTCAGCTACCTGGCTTCTTTTGTGTGTCACTCTAATTATTTCCTGAGCTTTGTTTAGGCTCACACTTTAGACTCAAACTAAAACGAACTGAAATAAAATGAAGACAAAAACTGAGATGATAGTGTATACTTTCAGTTCTAATAGAAAATACACTGGAAGGTCTCTGTTTTGTAGTCTTTGTCAATTTAGTGAAATCGATCAGTACAGCAAGGGCTTTTGGTGCGCGTACTCCACAAACATTAGTGGAAGATGACTGTTTTTGTGAGCTGAAATCGAAACGTTAACCCTAAAAACAGAATTTGAAGTACAATAATGCTGATATGCTGAAGTTCGATTTTTATTTCTCTCTCACCATAAGTACACGTGCCGAGCCTTGTCTCCACTCTTTGTGTAAAATGTATTTTTCTGAGTGTTGACTAATGAAAAGATAAACACTGCACTTGACTTAATTGAAATACAATAGCCTTATTGGGGTAATTAATCTAATGATCAAACCCAAAACACTATGGATTTGCAAGCACTTCATTAATTTGAATTAAGGGCGAGGCTCCACTATAGTGCAATTATGAATTCAATATCAATTGATCTTCCTTAGCCGCTATGCAGCAGTGCACAGAAATGGCAACACGAGCTGGGACCTCACACGTTTCACCGTTTATCAACCCTCCAAATATTTTGCAGCAACATATCTTATCAACATGCTTGCAGGGCTTCTTAAAGTAGCTACAGCACATCCCATTAGGAGAAATGAAGAAGAATGTCTGCTGTCACTTTTCTCCATGTTGAAGCACACGACCAGAGGATGACCTCATTTAGAAAACACAAGAATAGAAGCAAATGAATCGGCGAGCTGCGGAGGTAAAGCCGCCGGCTGACCCGCGGTTCCCCTGGTGATTGTTACGTCCATTCCTGCTTCAGCAGCCTCCACAGTGACCAACCGCTGCCCCAGTCACACTGCTATTGCTATGGTAACCAAGTTAGAGGTTTAGGGAAGTGAGTAATCTAATCTTCCCACTTTGTGGTGTAGCGATAAGGCTCGCCACCGTTAGCCCACCCGTGTGTGTGTGTGTGTGTGTGTGTCCTATTCAGTTATTCTGTGCTGCACAGCTTACTTGCACAGACTCACACAGAACCAATATGTTCCACACTAATAGGCAGGTGAAAGCCAAGGGGCAGATAGGCATCCAGCGTTGTTGAAAAGTCTGACCCTTACTCAAGCTGACATTAAGTGGCACTCATTTATTGTGAACCTTGACTATAAACAGGAGAGGTTTTGTTTCACTATTTTCAAATAATGCAGCATATTACAGCAGTTTTTCTTGCTTTGCATTTTTTGGTCGGGGGG